>CAWVNZ010001036.1:0-20000 GCA_963930735.1 Dioctria linearis
CGTAATTAAAATTTGCGACAGTAGAAAATTATTTTTTGAATAATTTACTATAGAAAAGGCAATCCCTGGCGTAATTAAAATTTGCGACAGTAGAAAATTATTTTTTGAATTATTTACTAGAGAAAAGGCAATCCCTGGCGTATTTAAAATTTGCGACAATAGAAAATTATTTTTTGAATAATTTACTATAGAAAAGGCAATCCCTGGCGTATTTAAAATTTGCGACAGTAAGAAATTAATTTGTGAGAAATATACTATAGAAAAGGCAATCCCTGGGATATTTAAAATTTGCGACAGAAAAAAATTATTTTTTGAAAAATTTACTATAGAAAAGGCAATCCCTGGCGCAATTAAAATTTGCAACAGTAGAAAATTAATTTGTGAAAAATTTACTATAGAAAAGGCAATCCCTGGCGTATTTAAAATTTGCGACAGTAAGAAATTAATTTGTGAGAAATTTACTATAGAAAAGGCAATCCCTGGGATATTTAAAATTTGCGACAGTAAAAAATTATTTTTTGAAAAATTTTCTATAGAAAAGGCAATCCCTGGCGCAATTAAAATTTGCGACAGTAAAAAATTATTTTTTGAATAATTTACTATAGAAAAGGCAATTCCTGGCGTATTTAAAATTTGCGACAGTAAGAAATTAATTTGTGAGAAATTTACTATAGAAAAGGCAATCCCTGACGTATTTAAAATTTGCGACAGTATAAAATTAATTTTTGAAAATTTCAATGTAGAAAAGGCAATCCCTGGCGCAATTAAAATTTGCGACAGTAAAAAATTATTTTTTGAAAAATTTACTATAGAAAAGGCTATCCCTGGCGTAATTAAAATTTGCGACAGTAGAAAATTATTTTTTGAATAATTTACTATAGAAAAGGCAATCCCTGGCGTAATTAAAATTTGCGACAGTAGAAAATTATTTTTTGAATAATTTACTATAGAAAAGGCAATCCCTGGCGTAATTAAAATTTGCGACAGTAAAAAATTATTTCTTTGAAAAATTTACTATAGAAAAGGCAATCCCTGGCGTATTTAAAATTTCCGACAGTAAAAAATTATTTTTCGAATAATTTACTAAAGAAAAGGCAATCCCTGGAGTAATTAAAATTTGCGACAGTAGAAAATTATTTTTTGAATAATTTACTATAGAAAAGGCAATCCCTGGCGTAATTAAAATTTGCGACAGTAGAAAATTATTTTTTGAATAATTTACTATAGAAAAGGCAATCCCTGGCGTAATTAAAATTTGCGACAGCAAAAAATTAGTTTTTGAAAAATTTACTATAGAAAAGGCAATCCCTGGCGCAATTAAAATTTGCGACAGTAAAAAACTATTTTTTTGAAAAATTTACTATAGAAAAGGTAATCCCTGGCGCAATTACAATTTGCGACAGTTGAAAATTATTTTTTTGAATAATTTACTATAGAAAAGGCAATCCCTGGCGCAATTAAAATTTGCGACATTAAAAAATTATTTTTTGCAAAATTTACTATAGAAAAGGCAATCCCTGGCGTAATTAAAATTTGCGACAGCAGAAAATTATTTTTTGAATAATTTACTATAGAAAAGGCAATCCCTGGCGTAATTAAAATTTGCGACAGTAGAAAATTATTTTTTGAATAATTTACTATAGAAAAGGCAATCCCTGGCGTAATTAAAATTTGCGACAGCAAAAAATTAGTTTTTGAAAAATTTACTATAGAAAAGGCAATCCCTGGCGCAATTAAAATTTGCGACAGTAAAAAATTATTTTTTTGAAAAATTTACTATAGAAAAGGTAATCCCTGGCGCAATTAAAATTTGCGACAGTTGAAAATTATTTTTTGAATAATTTACTATAGAAAAGGCAATCCCTGGCGCAATTAAAATTTGCGACAGTAAAAAATTATATTTGCAAAATTTACTATAGAAAAGGCAATTCCTGGCGTAATTAAAATTTGCGACAGTATAAAATTATTTTTTGAATAATTTACTATAGAAAAGGCAATCCCTGGCGTAATTAAAATTTGCGACAGTAGAAAATTATTTTTTTGAATAATTTACTATAGAAGAGGCAATCCCTGGCGTAATTAAAATTTGCGACAGTAGAAAATTATTTTTTGAATAATTTACTATAGAAAAGGCAAACCCTGGGATATTTAAAATTTGCGACAGTAAAAAATTATTTTTTGAATAATTTACTATAGAAAGGGCAATCCCTGGCCTATTTAAAATTTGCGACAGTAAAAAATTAATTTGTGAAAAATTTACCTGGCGAAATTGAAATTTGCGAGAGTAAAAAATTATTTTTTGAATAATTTACTATAGAAAAGGCAATCCCTGGCGTAATTAAAATTTGCGACAGTTGAAAATTATTTTTTGAATAATTTACTATAGAAAAGGCAATCCCTGGCGCACTTAAAATTTGCGACAGTAAAAAATTATTTTTTGAATAATTTATTATAGAAAAGGCAATCCCTGGGATATTTAAAATTTGCGACAGTAGAAAATTATTTTTTGAATAATTTACTATAGAAAAGGCAATCCCTGGCGTAATTAAAATTTGCGACAGTAGAAAATTATTTTTTGAATAATTTACTATAGAAAAGGCAATCCCTGGCGCACTTAAAATTTGCGACAGTAAAAAATTATTTTTTGAGTAATTTACTATAGAAAAGGCAATCCCTGGGATATTTAAAATTTGCGACAGTAGAAAATTATTTTTTGAATAATTTACTATAGAAAAGGCAATCCCTGGCGTAATTAAAATTTGCGACAGTTGAAAATTATTTTTTGAATAATTTACTATAGAAAAGGCAATCCCTGGCGCAGTTAAAATTTGCGGCAGTAAAAAATTATTTTTTGAATAATTTACTATAGAAAAGGCAATCCCTGGCGTATTTAAAATTTGCCACAGTAAAAAATTATTTTTTGAATAATTTACTATAGAAAAGGCAATCCCTGGCGTAATTAAAATTTGCGACAGTAGAAAATTATTTTTTGAATAATTTACTATAGAAAAGGCAATCCCTGGCGTAATTAAAATTTGCGAAAGTATAAAATTATTTTGTGAATAATTTACTATAGAAAAGGCAATCCCTGGCGCACTTAAAATTTGCGACAGTAAAAAATTATTTTTTGAATAATTTACTATAGAAAAGGCAATCCCTGGCGTAATTAAAATTTGCGACAGTAGAAAATTATTTTTTGAATAATTTACTATAGAAAGGCAATCCCTGGCGTAATTAAAATTTGCGACAGTAGAAAATTATTTTTTGAATAATTTACTATAGAAAAGGCAATCCCTGGCGTATTTAAAATTTGCGACAGTAAAAAATTATTTTTTTAATAATTTACTATAGAAAAAGCAATCCCTGGCGTATTTAAAATTTGCGACAGTAAAAAATTATTTTTTGAATAATTTACTATAGAAAAGGCAATCCCTGGCGTAATTCAAATTTGCGACAGTAAAAAATTATTTTTTGAATAATTTACTATAGAAAAGGCAATCCCTGGCGTAATTAAAATTTGCGACAGTAGAAAATTATTTTTTGAATAATTTACTATAGAAAAGGCAATCCCTGGCGTATTTAAAATTTGCGACAGTAAAAAATTATTTTTTGAATAATTTACTATAGAAAAGGCAATCCCTGGCGTAATTAAAATTTGCGACAGTAGAAAATTAGTTTTTGAATAATTTACTATAGAAAAGGCAATCCCTGGCGTAATTAAAATTTGCGACAGTATAAAATTATTTTTTGAATAATTTACTATAGAAAAGGCAATCCCTGGCGCACTTAAAATTTGCGACAGTAAAAAATTATTTTTTGAATAATTTACTATAGAAAAGGCAATCCCTGGCGTAATTAAAATTTGCGACAGTAGAAACTTATTTTTTGAATAATTTACTATAGAAAAGGCAATCCCTGGCGTAATTAAAATTTGCGACAGTAGAAAATTATTTTTTGAATAATTTACTATAGAAAAGGCAGTCCCTGGCGTATTTAAAATTTGCGACAGTAAAAAATTATTTTTTGAATAATTTACTATAGAAAAGGCAATCCCTGGCGTATATAAAATTTGCGACAGTAAAATATTATTTTTTGAATAATTTACTATAGAAAAGGCAATCCCTGGCGTAATTCAAATTTGCGACAGTAAAAAATTATTTTTTGAATAATTTACTATAGAAAAGGCAATCCCTGGCGTAATTAAAATTTGCGACAGTAGAAAATTATTTTTTGAATAATTTACTATAGAAAAGGCAATCCCTGGCGTATTTAAAATTTGCGACAGTATAAAATTAATTTTTGAAAAATTTACTGTAGAAAACGCAATCCCTGGCGCAATTAAAATTTGCGAGAGTAGAAAATTATTTTTTGAATAATTTACTGTAGAAAAGGCAATCCCTGGCGTAATTAAAATTTGCGACAGTAGAAAATTATTTTTTGAATAATTTACTATAGAAAAGGCAATCCCTGGCGTATTTAAAATTTGCGACAGTAAAAAATTATTTTTTGAATAATTTACTATAGAAAAGGCAATCCCTGGCGTAATTAAAATTTGCGACAGTAGAAAATAATTTTTTGAATAATTTACTATAGAAAAGGCAATCCCTGGCGCACTTAAAATTTGCGACAGTAAAAAATTATTTTTTGAATAATTTACTATAGAAAAGGCAATCACTGGCGTATTTAAAATTTGCGACAGTAAGAAATTAATTTGTGAGAAATTTACTATAGAAAATGCAATCCCTGGCGTATTTAAAATTTGCGACAGTAAAAAAATATTTTTTGAATAATTTACTATAGAAAAGGCAATCCCTGGCGTATTTAAAATTTGCGACAGTAAAAAATTATTTTTTGAATAATTTACTATAGAAAAGGCAATCCCTGGCGTAATTCAAATTTGCGAGAGTAAAAAATTATTTTTTGAATAATTTACTATAGAAAAGGCAATCCCTGGCGTAATTAAAATTTGCGACAGTAGAAAATTATTTTTTGAATAATTTACTATAGAAAAGGCAATCCCTGGCGTAATTAAAATTTGCGACAGTAGAAAATTATTTTTTGAATAATTTACTATAGAAAAGGCAATCCCTGGCGTATTTAAAATTTGCGACAATAGAAAATTATTTTTTGAATAATTTACTATAGAAAAGGCAATCCCTGGCGTATTTAAAATTTGCGACAGTAAGAAATTAATTTGTGAGAAATTTACTATAGAAAAGGCAATCCCTGGGATATTTAAAATTTGCGACAGTAAAAAATTATTTTTTGAAAAATTTACTATAGAAAAGGCAATCCCTGGCGCAATTAAAATTTGCGACAGTAGAAAATTAATTTGTGAAAAATTTACTATAGAAAAGGCAATCCCTGGCGTATTTAAAATTTGCGACAGTAAGAAATTAATTTGTGAGAAATTTACTATAGAAAAGGCAATCCCTGGGATATTTAAAATTTGCGACAGTAAAAAATTATTTTTTGAAAAATTTTCTATAGAAAAGGCAATCCCTGGCGCAATTAAAATTTGCGACAGTAAAAAATTATTTTTTGAATAATTTACTATAGAAAAGGCAATTCCTGGCGTATTTAAAATTTGCGACAGTAAGAAATTAATTTGTGAGAAATTTACTATAGAAAAGGCAATCCCTGGCGTATTTAAAATTTGCGACAGTATAAAATTAATTTTTGAAAATTTTAATGTAGAAAAGGCAATCCCTGGCGCAATTAAAATTTGCGACAGTAAAAAATTATTTTTTGAAAAATTTACTATAGAAAAGGCAATCCCTGGCGTAATTAAAATTTGCGACAGTAGAAAATTATTTTTTGAATAATTTACTATAGAAAAGGCAATCCCTGGCGTAATTAAAATTTGCGACAGTAGAAAATTATTTTTTGAATAATTTACTATAGAAAAGGCAATCCCTGGCGTAATTAAAATTTTCGACAGTAGAAAATTATTTTTTGAATAATTTACTATAGAAAAGGCAATCCCTGGCGTATTTAAAATTTCCGACAGTAAAAAATTATTTTTCGAATAATTTACTAAAGAAAAGGCAATCCCTGGCGTAATTAAAATTTGCGACAGTAGAAAATTATTTTTTGAATAATTTACTATAGAAAAGGCAATCCCTGGCGTAATTAAAATTTGCGACAGTAGAAAATTATTTGTTGAATAATTTACTATAGAAAAGGCAATCCCTGGCGTAATTAAAATTTGCGAGAGCAAAAAATTAGTTTTTGAAAAATTTACTATAGAAAAGGCAATCCCTGGCGCAATTAAAAGTTGCGACAGTAAAAAATTATTTTTTTGAAAAATTTACTATAGAAAAGGTAATCCCTGGCGCAATTACAATTTGCGACAGTTGAAAATTATTTTTTGAATAATTTACTATAGAAAAGGCAATCCCTGGCGCAATTAAAATTTGCGACAGTAAAAAATTATTTTTTGCAAAATTTACTATAGAAAAGGCAATCCCTGGCGTAATTAAAATTTGCGACAGTAGAAAATTATTTTTTGAATAATTTACTATAGAAAAGGCAATCCCTGGGATATTTAAAATTTGCGACAGTAGAAAATTATTTTTTGAATAATTTACTATAGAAAAGGCAATCCCTGGCGTAATTAAAATTTGCGACAGTAGAAAATTATTTTTTGAATAATTTACTATAGAAAAGGCAATCCCTGGCGCACTTAAAATTTGCGACAGTAAAAAATTAATTTTTGAATAATTTACTATAGAAAAGGCAATCCCTGGCGTAATTAAAATTTGCGACAGTAGAAAATTATTTTTTGAATAATTTACTATAGAAAAGGCAATCCCTGGCGCACTTAAAATTTGCGACAGTAAAAAATTATTTTTTGAATAATTTACTATAGAAAGGGCAATCCCTGGCGTATTTAAAATTTGCGACAGTAAAAAATTAATTTGTGAAAAATTTACCTGCCGAAATTGAAATTTGCGAGAGTAAAAAATTATTTTTTGAATAATTTACTATAGAAAAGGCAATCCCTGGCGTAATTAAAATTTGCGACAGTTGAAAATTATTTTTTGAATAATTTACTATAGAAAAGGCAATCCCTGGCGCACTTAAAATTTGCGACAGTAAAAAATTATTTTTTGAATAATTTACTATAGAAAAGGCAATCCCTGGGATATTTAAAATTTGCGATAGTAGAAAATTATTTTTTGAATAATTTACTATAGAAAAGGCAATCCCTGGCGTAATTAAAATTTGCGACAGTAGAAAATTATTTTTTGAATAATTTACTATAGAAAAGGCAATCCCTGGCGCACTTAAAATTTGCGACAGTAAAAAATTATTTTTTGAATAATTTACTATAGAAAAGGCAATCCCTGGCGTATATAAAATTTGCGACAGTAAAAAATTATTTTTTGAATAATTTACTATAGAAAAGGTAATCCCTGGCGTAATTAAAATTTGCGACAGTAGAAAATTATTTTTTGAATAATTTACTATAGAAAAGGCAATCCCTGGCGCAATTAAAATTTGCGACAGTAGAAAATTATTTTTTGAATAATTTACTATAGAAAAGGCAATCCCTGGCGTAATTAAAATTTGCGACAGTATAAAATTATTTTTTGAATAATTTACTATAGAAAAGGCAATCCCTGGCGTATTTAAAATTTGCGACAATAAAAAATTATTTTTTGATTAATTTACTATAGAAAAGGCAATCCCTGGCGTAATTAAAATTTGCGACAGTAGAAAATTATTTTTTGAATAATTTACTATAGAAAAGGCAATCCCTGGCGTAATTAAAATTTGCGACAGTATAAAATTATTTTGTGAATAATTTACTATAGAAAAGGCAATCCCTGGCGCACTTAAAATTTGCGACAGTAAAAATTTTTTTTTTGAATAATTTACTATAGAAAAGGCAATCCCTGGCGTAATTAAAATTTGCGACAGTAGAAAATTATTTTTTGAATAATTTACTATAGAAAGGCAATCCCTGGCGTAATTAAAATTTGCGACAGTAGAAAATTATTTTTTGAATAATTTACAATAGAAAAGGCAATCCCTGGCGTATTTAAAATTTGCGACAGTAAAAAATTATTTTTTGAATAATTTACTATAGAAAAGGCAATCCCTGGCGTATTTAAAATTTGCGACAGTAAAAAATTATTTTTTGAATAATTTACTATAGAAAAGGCAATCCCTGGCGTAATTAAAATTTGCGACAGTATAAAATTATTTTTTGAATAATTTACTATAGAAAAGGCAATCCCTGGCGCACTTAAAATTTGCGACAGTAGAAAATTATTTTTTGAATAATTTACTATAGAAAAGGCAATCCCTGGCGTATTTAAAATTTGCGACAGTAGAAAATTATTTTTTGAATATTTTACTATAGAAAAGGCAATCCCTGGCGCAATTAAAATTTGCGACAGTAAAAAATTATTTTTTGCAAAATTTACTATAGAAAAGCAATCCCTGGGGTATTTAAAATTTGCGACAGTATAAAATTAATTTTTGAAATATTTACTGTAGAAAAGGCAATCCCTGGCGCAATTAAAATTTGCGAGAGTAGAAAATTATTTTTTGAATAATTTACTGTAGAAAAGGCAATCCCTGGCGTAATTAAAATTTGCGACAGTAGAAAATTATTTTTTGAATAATTTACTATAGAAAAGGCAATCCCTGGCGTATTTAAAATTTGCGACAGTAAAAAATTATTTTTTGAATAATTTACTATAGAAAAGGTAATCCCTGGCGTAATTAAAATTTGCGACAGTAGAAAATAATTTTTTGAATAATTTACTATAGAAAAGGCAATCCCTGGCGCACTTAAAATTTGCGACAGTAAAAAATTATTTTTTGAATAATTTACTATAGAAAAGGCAATCCCTGGCGTATTTAAAATTTGCGACAGTAAGAAATTAATTTGTGAGAAATTTACTATAGAAAAGGCAATCCCTGGGATATTTAAAATTTGGGACAGTAAAAAATTATTTTTTGAAAAATTTACTATAGAAAAGGCAATCCCTGGAGCAATTAAAATTTGCGACAGTAGAAAATTAATTTGTGAAAAATTTACTATAGAAAAGGCAATCCCTGGCGTATTTAAAATTTGCGACAATATAAAATTAATTTTTGAATAATTTACTGTAGAAAAGGCAATCCCTGGCGCAATTAAAATTTGCGACAATAAAAAATTATTTTTTGCAAAATTTACTAAAGAAAAGGCAATCCCTGGCGTATTTAAAATTTGCGACAGTAGAAAATTATTTTTTGAATAATTTAATATAGAAAAGGCAATCCCTGGCGCAATTAAAATTGGCGACAGTAGAAAATTATTTTTTGAATAATTTACTATAGAAAAGGCAATCCCTGGCGCAATTAAAATTTGGAAAGTAAAAAATTATTTTTTGAAAAATTTACTATAGAAAAGGCAATACCTGGCGTAATTAAAATTTGCGACAGTTGAAAATTATTTTTTGAATAATTTACTATAGAAAAGTCAATCCCTGGCGCACTTAAAATTTGCGACAGTAAAAAATTATTTTTTGAATAATTTACTATAGAAAAGGCAATCCCTGGGATATTTAAAATTTGCGACAGTAGAAAATTATTTTTTGAATAATTTACTATAGAAAAGGCAATCCCTTGCGTAATTAAAATTTGCGACAGTATAAAATTATTTTTTGAATAATTTACTATAGAAAAGGCAATTCCTGGCGTAATTAAAATTTGCGACAGTAGAAAATTATTTTTTGAATAATTTACTATAGAAAAGGCAATCCCTGGCGTATTTAAAATTTGCGACAATAGAAAATTATTTTTTGAATAATTTACTATAGAAAAGGCAATCCCTGGCGTAATTAAAATTTGCGACAGTAGAAAATTATTTTTTGAATAATTTACTATAGAAAAGGCAATCCCTGGCGTATATAAAATTTGCGACAGTAAAAAATTATTTTTTGAATAATTTACTATAGAAAAGGCAATCCCTGGCGTATTTAAAATTTGCGACAGTAAAAAATTATTTTTTGAATAATTTACTATAGAAAAGGCAATCCCTGGCGTAATTCAAATTTGCGACAGTAAAAAATTATTTTTTGAATAATTTACTATATAAAAGGCAATCCCTGGCGTAATTAAAATTTGCGACAGTAGAAAATTCTTTTTTGAATAATTTACTATAGAAAAGGCAATCCCTGGCGTAATTAAAATTTGCGACAGTAGAAAATTATTTTTTGAATAATTTACTATAGAAAAGGCAATCCCTGGCGTATTTAAAATTTGCGACAATAGAAAATTATTTTTTGAATAATTTACTATAGAAAAGGCAATCCCTGGCTTATTTAAAATTTGCGACAGTAAGAAATTAATTTGTGAGAAATTTACTATAGAAAAGGCAATCCCTGGGATATTTAAAATTTGCGACAGTAAAAAATTATTTTTTGAAAAATTTACTATAGAAAAGGCAATCCCTGGCGCAATTAAAATTTGCGACAGTAGAAAATTAATTTGTGAAAAAATTACTATAGAAAAGGCAATCCCTGGTGTATTTAAAATTTGCGACAGTAAGAAATTAATTTGTGAGAAATTTACTATAGAAAAGGCAATCCCTGGGATATTTAAAATTTGCGACAGTAAAAAATAATTTTTTGAAAAATTTTCTATAGAAAAGGCAATCCCTGGCGCAATTAAAATTTGCGACAGTAAAAAATTATTTTTTGAATAATTTACTATAGAAAAGGCAATTCCTGGCGTATTTAAAATTTGCGACAGTAAGGAATTAATTTGTGAGAAATTTACTATAGAAAAGGCAATCCCTGGGATATTTAAAATTTGCGACAGTAAAAAATTATTTTTTGAAAAATTTACTATAGAAAAGGCAATCCCTGGCGTAATTAAAACTTGCGATAGTAAAAAATTATTTTTTGAATAATTTACTATAGAAAAGGCAATCCCTGGCGGATCTGAAATTTGCGACAGTAAAAAATTATTTTTTGAATAATTTAATATAGAAAAGGCAATCCCTGGCGTAATTAAAATTTGCGACAGTAGAAAATTAATTTGTGAAAAATTTACTATAGAAAAGGCAATCCCTGGCGTATTTAAAATTTGCGACAGTATAAAATTAATTTTTGAAAATTTTAATGTAGAAAAGGCAATCCCTGGCGCAATTAAAATTTGCGACAGTAAAAAATTATTTTTTGAAAAATTTACTATAGAAAAGGCAATCCCTGGCGTAATTAAAATTTGCGACAGTAGAAAATTATTTTTTGAATAATTTACTATAGAAAAGGCAATCCCTGGCGTAATTAAAATTTGCGACAGTAGAAAATTATTTTTTGAATAATTTACTATAGAAAAGGCAATCCCTGGCGTAATTAAAATTTGCGACAGTAGAAAATTATTTTTTGAATAATTTACTACAGAAAACGCAATCCCTGGCGTATTTAAAATTTCCGACAGTAAAAAATTATTTTTCGAATAATTTACGAAAGAAAAGGCAATCCCTGGCGTAATTAAAATTTGCGACAGTAGAAAATTATTTTTTGAATAATTTACTATAGAAAAGGCAATCCCTGGCGTAATTAAAATTTGCGACAGTTGAAAATTATTTTTTGAATAATTTACTATAGAAAAGGCAATCCCTGGCGTAATTAAAATTTGCGACAGCAAAAAATTAGTTTTTGAAAAATTTACTACAGAAAAGGCAATCCCTGGCGCAATTAAAATTTGCGACAGTAAAAAATTATTTTTTTGAAAAATTTACTATAGAAAAGGTAATCCCTGGCGCAATTACAATTTGCGACAGTTGAAAATTATTTTTTGAATAATTTACTATAGAAAAGGCAATCCCTGGCGCAATTAAAATTTGCGACAGTAAAAAATTATTTTTTGCAAAATTTACTATAGAAAAGGCAATCCCTGGCGTAATTAAAATTTGCGACAGTATGAAATTATTTTTTGAATAATTTACTATAGAAAAGGCAATCCCTGGCGTAATTAAAATTTGCGACAGTAGAAAATTATTTTTTGAATAATTTACTATAGAAGAGGCAATCCCTGGCTTAATTAAAATTTGCGACAGTAGAAAATTATTTTTTGAATAATTTACTATAGAAAAGGCAAACCCTGGGATATTTAAAATTTGCGACAGTAAAAAATTATTTTTTGAATAATTTACTATAGAAAGGGCAATAACTGGCGTATTTAAAATTTGCGACAGTAAAAAATTAATTTGTGAAAAATTTACCTGGCGAAATTGAAATTTGCGAGAGTAAAAAATTATTTTTTGAATAATTTTCTATAGAAAAGGCAATCCCAGGCGTAATTAAAATTTGCGACAGTTGAAAATTATTTTTTGAATAATTTACTATAGAAAAGGCAATCCCTGGCGCACTTAAAATTTGCGACAGTAAAAAATTATTTTTTGAATAATTTACTATAGAAAAGGCAATCCCTGGGATATTTAAAATTTGCGACAGTAGAAAATTATTTTTTGAATAATTTACTATAGAAAAGGCAATCCCTGGCGTAATTAAAATTTGCGACAGTAGAAAATTATTTTTTGAATAATTTACTATAGAAAAGGCAATCCCTGGCGCACTTAAAATTTGCGACAGTAAAAAATTATTTTTTGAATAATTTACTATAGAAAAGGCAATCCCTGGCGTATTTAAAATTTGCGACAATAAAAAATTATTTTTTGAATAATTTACTATAGACAAGGTAATCCCAGGCGTAATTAAAATTTGCGACAGTAGAAAATTATTTTTTGAATAATTTACTATAGAAAAGGCAATCCCTGGCGCAATTAAAATTTGCGACAGTAGAAAATTATTTTTTGAATAATTTACTATAGAAAAGGCAATCCCTGGCGTAATTAAAATTTGCGACAGTATAAAATTATTTTTTGAATAATTTACTATAGAAAAGGCAATCCCTGGCGCACTTAAAATTTGCGACAGTAAATATTATTTTTTGAATAATTTACTATAGAAAAGGCAATCCCTGGCGTAATTAAAATTTGCGACAGTAGAAAATTAATTTTTGAAAAATTTACTGTAGAAAAGGCAATCCCTGGCGCAATTAAAATTTGCGACAGTAGAAAATTATTTTTTGAATAATTTACTGTAGAAAAGGCAATCCCTGGCGCAATTAAAATTTGAGACAGTAAAAAATTATTTTTTGAATAATTTACTGTAGAAAAGGCAATCCTGGCGCAATTAAAATTTGCGACAGTAAAAAATTATTTATTGAATAATTTACTATAGAAAAGGCAATACCTGGCGTAATTAAAATTTGCGACAGTAAAAAATTATTTTTTGAATAATTTACTATAGATAAGGCAATCCCTGGCGTATTTAAAATTTGCGACAGTAAAAAATTATTTTTTGAATAATTTACTATAGAAAAGGCAATCCCTGGCGTAATTAAAATTTGCGACAGTAGAAAATTATTTTTGAATAATTTACTATAGAAAAGGCAATCCCTGGCGTAATTAAAATTTGCGACAGTAGAAAATTATTTTTTGAATAATTTACTATAGAAAAGGCAATCCCTGGCGTTATTAAAATTTACGACAGTAAAAAATTAGTTTTTGAAAAATTTACTATAGAAAAGGCAGTCCCTGCCGCAATTAAAATTTGCGACAGTAAAAAATTATTTTTTGAAAAATTTACTATAGAAAAGGTAATCCCTGGTGCAATTACAATTTGCGACAGTTGAAAATTATTTTTTGAATAATTTACTATAGAAGAGGCAATCCCTGGCGCAATTAAAATTTGCGACAGTAAAAAATTATTTTTTGAATAATTTACTATAGAAAAGGCAATCCCTGGCGCACTTAAAATTTGCGACAGTAAAAAATTATTTTTTGAATAATTTACTATAGAAAAGGCAATACTTGGCGTATTTAAAATTTGCGACAGTAAGAAATTAATTTGTGAGAAATTTACTATAGAAAAGGCAATCCCTGGGATATTCAAAATATGCGACAGTAAAAAATTATTTTTTGAAAAATTTACTATAGAAAAGGCAATCCCTGGCGCAATTAAAATTTGCGACAGTAAAAATTTATTTTTTGAATAATTTACTATAGAAAAGGCAATCCCTGGCGTATTTAAAATTTGCGACAGTAAGAAATTAATTTGTGAGAAATTTACTATAGAAAAGGCAATCCCTGGGATATTTAAAATTTGCGACAGTAAAAAATTATTTTTTGAAAAATTTACTATAGAAAAGGCAATCCCTGGCGTGATTAGAATTTGCGATAGTAAAAAATTATTTTTTGAATAATTTACTATAGAAAAGGCAATCCCTGGCGGATTTGAAATTTGCGACAGTAAAAAATTATTTTTTGAATAATTTACTATAGAAAAGGCAATCCCTGGCGTAATTAAAATTTGCGACAGTAGAAAATTATTTTTTGAATAATTTACTATAGAAAGGGCAATCCCTGGCGGATTTGAAATTTGCGAGAGTAAAAAATTATTTTTTGAATAATTTACTATAGAAAAGGCAATCCCTGGCGTAATTAAAATTTGCGACAGTAAAAAACTAATTTGTGAAAAATTTACTATAGAAAAGGCAATCCCTGCGCAATTAAAATTTGCAACAGTAAAAAATTATTTTTTGCAAAATTTACTGTAGAAAAGGCAATCCCTGGCGGATTTGAAATTTGCTACAGTAAAAAATTATTTTTTGAATAATTTACTATAGAATAGGCAATTCCTGGCGTAATTAAAATTTGCGACAGTAAAAAATTATTTTTTGAATAATTTACTATAGAAAAGGCAATCCCTGGCGCAATTAAAATTTGCGACAGTAAAAAATTATTTTTTGAATAATTTACTATAGAAAAGGCAATCCCTGGCGTAATTAAAATTAGCGACAGTAGAAAATTATTTTTTGAATAATTTACTATAGAAAAGGCAATCCCTGGCGGATTTGAAATTTGCGACAGTAAAAAATTATTTTTTGAATAATTTACTATAGAAAAGGCAATCCCTGGCCTAATTAAAATTTTCGACAGTAGAAAATTATTTTTTGAATAATTTACTATAGAAAAGGCAATCCCTGGCGCAATTAAAATTTGCGACAGTAAAAAATTATTTTTTGCATAATTTACTATAGAAAAGGCAATCCCTGTCGTATTTAAAATTTGCGACAGTATAAAATTAATTTTTGAAAAATTTACTGTAGAAAAGGCAATCCCTGGCGCAATTAAAATTTGCGACAGTAGAAAATTATTTTTTGAATAATTTACTGTAGAAAAGGCAATCCCTGGCGCAATTAAAATTTGCGACAGTAAAAAATTATTTTTTGAATAATTTACTGTAGAAAAGGCAATCCATGGCGCAATTAAAATTTGCGACAATAAAAAATTATTTTTTGAATAATTTACTATAGAAAAGGCAATCCCTGGCGCACTTAAAATTTGCGACAGTAAAAAATTATTTTTTGAATAATTTACTATAGAAAAGGCAATCCCTGGCGTAATTAAAATTTGCGACAGTAGAAGATTATTTTTTGAATAATTTACTATAGAAAAGGCAATCCCTGGCGCAATTAAAATTTGCGACAGTAAAAAATTATTTTTTGAATAATTTACTATAGAATAGGCAATCCCTGGCGTAATTAAAATTTGCGACAGTATAAAATTATTTTTTGAATAATTTACTATAGAAAAGGCAATCCCTGGCGCACTTAAAATTTGCGACAGTAAAAAATTATTTTTTGAATAATTTACTATAGAAAAGGCAATCCCTGGCGTAATTAAAATTTGCGACAGTAGAAAATTATTTTTTGAATAATTTACTATAGAAAAGGCAATCCCTGGCGTAATTAAAGTTTGCGACAGTAGAAAATTATTTTTTGAATAATTTACTATAGAAAAGCAATCCCTGGCGCAATTAAAATTTGCGACAGTAAAAAATTATTTTTTACAAAATTTACTATAGAAAAGGCAATCCCTGGCGTATTTAAAATTTGCGACAGTATAAAATTAATTTTTGAAAAATTTACTGTAGAAAAGGCAATCCCTGGCGCAATTAAAATTTGCGACAGTAGAAAATTATTTTTTGAATAATTTACTGAAGAAAAGGCAATCCCTGGCGCATATAAAATTTGCGACAGTAAAAAATTATTTTTTGAATAATTTACTGTAGAAAAGGCAATCCCTGGCGCAATTAAAATTTGCGACAGTAAAAAATTATTTTTTGAATAATTTACTATAGAAAAGGCAATCCCTGGCGCAATTAAAATTTGCGACAGTAGAAAATTATTTTTTGAATAATTTACTATAGAAAAGGCAATCCCTGGTGCAATTAAAATTTGCGACAGTAAAAAATTATTTTTTGAAAAATTTACTATAGAAAAGGTAATCCCTGGCGCAATTACAATTTGCGACAGTAAAAAATTATTTTTTGAAAAATTTACTGTAGAAAGGCAATCCCTGGCGCAATTAAAATTTGCGACAGTAGAAAATTATTTTTTGAAAAGTTTACTATAGAAAACGTAATCCCTGGCGCAATTAAAATTTGCGACAGTAAAAAATTATTTTTTGCAAAATTTACTGTAGAAAAGGCAATCCCAGGCGCAATTAAAACTTGCGATAGTAAAAAATTATTTTTTGAATAATTTACTATAGAAAAGGCAATCCCTGGCGTAATTAAAATTTGCGACAGTATAAAATTATTTTTTGAATAATTTACTATAGAAAAGGCAATCCCTGGCGCACTTAAAATTTGCGACAGTAAAAAATTATTTTTTGAATAATTTACTATAGAAAAGGCAATCCCTGGCGTAATTAAAATTTGCGACAGTAGAAAATTATTTTTTGAATAATTAACTATAGAAAAGGCAATCCCGGGCGCAATTAAAATTTGCGACAGTAAAAAATTATTTTTTGAATAATTTACTATAGAAAAGGCAATCCCTGGCGTATTTAAAATTTGCGACAGTAAGAAATTAATTTGTGAGAAATTTACTATAGAAAAGGCAATCCCTGGGATATTTAAAATTTGCGACAGTAAAAAATTATTTTTTGAAAAATTTCCTATAGAAAAGGCAATCCCTGGCGTAATTAAAATTTGCGACAGTAGAAAATTATTTTTTGAATAATTTACTATAGAAAAGGCAATCCCTGGCGTAATTAAAATTTGCGACAGTAGAAAATAATTTTTTGAATAATTTACTATAGAAAAGGCAATCCCTGGCGCAATTAAAATTTGCGACAGTAAAAAATTATTTTTTGCAAAATTTACTATAGAAAAGGCAATCCATGGCGTATTTAAAATTTGCGACAGTATAAAATTAATTTTTGAAAAATTTACTTGTAGAAAAGGCAATCCCTGGCGCAATTAAAATTTGCGACAGTAGAAAATTATTTTTTGAATAATTTACTGTAGAAAAGGCAATCCCTGGCGCAATTAAAATTTGCGACAGTAAAAAATTATTTTTTGAATAATTTACTGTATAAAAGGCAATACCTGGCGCAATTAAAATTTGCGACAGTAAAAAATTATTTTTTGAAATATTTACTATAGAAAAGGCAATCCCTGGCGTAATTAAAATTTGCGACAGTAGAAAATTATTTTTTGAATAATTTACTATAGAAAAGGCAATCCCTGGCGTAATTAAAATTTGCGATAGTAGAAAATTATTTTTTGAATAATTTACTATAGAAAAGGCAATCCCTGGAGTAATTAAAATTTGCGACAGTAAAAAATTATTTTTTGAATAATTTACTATAGAAAAGGCAATCCCTGGCGTAATTAAAATTTGCGACAGTATAAAATTACTTTTTGAATAATTTACTATAGAAAAGGCAATCCCTGGCGTAATTAAAATTTGCGACAGTAAAAAATTATTTTTTGAAAAATTTACTATAGAAAAGGCAATCCCTGGCGTAATTAAAATTTGCGACAGTAGAAAATTATTTTTTGAATAATTTACTATAGAAAAGGCAATCCCTGGCGTAATTAAAATTTGCGACAATTGAAAATTATTTTTTGAATAATTTACTATAGAAAAGGCAATCCCTGGCGTAATTAAAATTTGCCACAGTAGGAAATTATTTTTTGAATAATTTACTATAGAAAAGGCAATCCCTGGCGTAATTAAAATTTGCGACAGTTGAAAATTATTTTTTGAATAATTTACTATAGAAAAGGCAATCCCTGGCGCAATTAAAATTTGCGACAGTAAAAAATTATTTTTTGCAAAATTTACTATAGAAAAGGCAATCCATGGCGTATTTAAAATTTGCGACAGTATAAAATTAATTTTTGAAAAATTTACTGTAAAAAAGGCAATTACTGGCGCAATTAAAATTTGCGACAGTAGAAAATTATTTTTTGAATAATTTACAGTAGAAAAGGCAATCCCTGGCGCAATTAAAATTTGCGACAGAAAAAAATTATTTTTTGAATAATTTACTGTATAAAAGGCAATCCCTGGCGCAATTAAAATTTGCGACAGTAAAAAATTATTTTTTGAAATATTTACTATAGAAAAGGCAATCCCTGGCGTAATTAAAATTTGCGACAGCAGAAAATTATTTTTTGAATAATTTACTATAGAAAAGGCAATCCCTGGCGTAATTAAAATTTGCGACAGTAGAAAATTATTTTTTGAATAATTTACTATAGAAAAGGCAATCCCTGGCGTAATTAAAATTTGCGACAGTTAAAAATTATTTTTTGAATAATTTACTATAGAAAAGGCAATCCCTGGCGTAATTAAAATTTGCGACAGTAAAAAATTATTTTTTGAAAAATTTACTATAGAAAAGGCAATCCCTGGCGTAATTAAAATTTGCGACAGTAGAAAATTATTTTTTGAATAATTTACTATAGAAAAGGCAATCCCTGGCGTAATTAAAATTTGCGACAATTGAAAATTATTTTTTGAATAATTTACTATAGAAAAGGCAATCCCTGGCGCACTTAAAATTTGCGACAGTAAAAAATTATTTTTTGAATAATTTACTATAGAAAAGGCAATCCCTGGCGCACTTTAAATTTGCGACAGTAAAAAATTATTTTTTGAATAATTTACTATAGAAAAGGCAATCCCTGGCGTAATTAAAATTTGCGACAGTAGAAAATTATTTTTTGAATAATTTACTATAGAAAATGCAATCCCTGGCGTATTTAAAATTTGCGACAGTAAGAAATTAATTTGTGAGAAATTTACTATAGAAAAGGCAATCCCTGGCGTAATTAAAATTTGCGACAGTAGAAAATTATTTTTTGAATAATTTACTATAGAAAAGGCAATCCTTGGCGCAATTAAAATTTGCGACAGTAAAAAATTATTTTTTGCTAAATTTACTATAGAAAAGGCAATCCCTGGCTTATTTAAAATTTGCGACAATATAAAATTAATTTTTGAAAAATTTACTGTAGAAAAGGCAATCCGTGGCGCAATTAAAATTTGCGACAGTAGAAAATAATTTTTTGAATAATTTACTGTAGAAAAGGCAATCCCTGGCGCAATTAAAATTTGCGACAGTAAAAAATTATTTTTTGAATAATTTACTGTAGAAAAGGCAATCCCAGGCGCAATTAAAATTTGCGACAGTAAAAAATTATTTTTTGAATAATTTACTATAGAAAAGGCAATCCCTGGAGCACTTAAAATTTGCGACAGTAAAAAATTATTTTTTGAATAATTTACTATAGAAAAGGTAATCCCTGGCGTAATTAAAATTTGCGACAGTAGAAAATTATTTTTTGAATAATTTACTATAGAAAAGGCAATCTCTGGCGCAATTAAAATTAGCGACAGTAAAAAATTATTTTTTGAATAATTTACTATAGAAAAGGCAATCCCTGGCGTAATTAAAATTTGCGACAGTATAAAATTATTTTTTGAATAATTTACTATAGAAAAGGCAATACCTGGCGCACTTAAAATTTGCGACAGTAAAAAATTATTTTTTGAATAATTTACTATAGAAAAGGCAATCCCTGGCGTAATTAAAATTTGCGACAGTAGAAAATTATTTTTTGAATAAT
>CAWVNZ010001037.1:0-49341 GCA_963930735.1 Dioctria linearis
AACTGTCGCAAATTTTAATTACGCCAGGGATTGCCTTTTCTATAGTAAATTATTCAAAAAATAATTTTCTACTGTCGCAAATTTTAATTACGCCAGGGATTGCCTTTTCTATAGTAAATTATTCAAAAAATAATTTCTTACTGTCGCAAATTTTAATTACGCCAGGGATTGCCTTTTCTATAGTAAATTATTCAAAAAATAATTTTTTACTGTCGCAAATTTTAATTACGCCAGGGATTGCCTTTTCTATAGTAAATTATTCAAAAAATAATTTTCAACTGTCGCAAATTTTAATTACGCCAGGGATTGCCTTTTCTATAGTAAATTATTCAAAAAATAATTTTCAATTGTCGCAAATTTTAGTTACGCCAGGGATTGCCTTTTCTATAGTAAATTATTCAAAAAATAATTTTCAATTGTCGCAAATTTTAATTACGCCAGGGATTGCCTTTTCTATAGTAAATTATTCAAAAAATAATTTTCAACTGTCGCAAATTTTAAGTGCGCCAGGGATTGCCTTTTCTATAGTAAATTATAAAAAAAATAATTTTCAATTGTCGCAAATTTTAATTACGCCAGGGATTGCCTTTTCTATAGTAAATTATTCAAAAAATAATTTTATTGCCTTTTCTATAGTAAATTATTCAAAAAATAATTTTCTACTGTCGCAAATTTTAATTACGCCAGGGATTGCCTTTTCTATAGTAAATTATTCAAAAAATAATTTTCTACTGTCGCAAATTTTAATTACGCCAGGGATTGCCTTTTCTATAGTAAATTATTCAAAAAATAATTTTATACTGTCGCAAATTTTAATTTCGCCGGGGACTGCCTTTTCTATAGTAAATTATTCAAAAAATAATATTTTACTGTCGCAAATTTTAAATCCGCCAGGGATTGCCTTTTCTATAGTAAATTATTCAAAAAATAATTTTCTACTGTCGCAAATTTTAATTACGCCAGGGATTGCCTTTTCTATAGAAAATTATTCAAAAAATAATTTTTTACTGTCGCAAATTTTAAATCCGCCAGGGATTGCCTTTTCTATATTAAATTATTCAAAAAATAATTTTTTACTGTCGCAAATTTTAATTACGCCAGGGATTGCCTTTTCTATAGTAAATTATTCAAAAAATTATTTTATACTGTCGCAAATTTTAATTACGCCAGGGATTGCCTTTTCTATAGTAAATTATTCAAAAAATAATTTTTTACTGTCGCAAATTTTAATTACGCCAGGGATTGCCTTTTCTATAGTAAATTATTCAAAAAATAATTTTCTACTGTCGCAAATTTTAATTACGCCAGGGATTGCCTTTTCTATAGTAAATTATTCAAAAAATAATTTTATACTGTCGCAAATTTTAATCACGCCAGGGATTGCCTTTTTTTCTGTAGTAAATTATTCAAAAAATAATTTTCTACTGTCGCAAATTTTAAATACGCCAGGGATTGCCTTTTCTACAGTAAATTATTCAAAAAATAATTTTCTACCGTCGCAAATTTTAAATACGCCATGGATTGCCTTTTCTATAGTAAATTATTCAAAAAATAATTTTCTACTGTCGCAAATTTTAAGTGCGCCAGGGATTGCCTTTTCTATAGTAAATTATTCAAAAAATAATTTTCAATTGTCGCAAATTTTAAGTGCGCCAGGGATTGCCTTTTCTATAGTAAATTATTCAAAAAATAATTTTCTACTGTCGCAAATTTTAATTACGCCAGGGATTGCCTTTTCTATAGTAAATTATTCAAAAAATAATTTCCTACTGTCGCAAATTTTAATTACGCCAGGGATTGCCTTTTCTATAGTAAATTATTCAAAAAATAATTTTCAACTGTCGCAAATTTTAAGTGCGCCAGGGATTGCCTTTTCTATAGTAAATTATTCAAAAAATAATTTTATTGCCTTTTCTATAGTAAATTATTCAAAAAATAATTTTCTACTGTCGCAAATTTTAATTACGCCAGGGATTGCCTTTTCTATAGTAAATTATTCAAAAAATAATTTTCTACTGTCGCAAATTTTAATTACGCCGGGGACTGCCTTTTCTATAGTAAATTATTCAAAAAATAATATTTTACTGTCGCAAATTTTAAATACGCCATGGATTGCCTTTTCTATAGTAAATTATTCAAAAAATAATTTTCTACTGTCGCAAATTTTAAGTGCGCCAGGGATTGCCTTTTCTATAGTAAATTATTCAAAAAATAATTTTCAACTGTCGCAAATTTTAATTACGCCAGGGATTGCCTTTTCTATAGTAAATTATTCAAAAAATAATTTTCAATTGTCGCAAATTTTAGTTACGCCAGGGATTGCCTTTTCTATAGTAAATTATTCAAAAATAATTTTCAATTGTCGCAAATTTTAATTACGCCAGGGATTGCCTTTTCTATAGTAAATTATTCAAAAAATAATTTTCAACTGTCGCAAATTTTAAGTGCGCCAGGGATTGCCTTTTCTATAGTAAATTATAAAAAAAATAATTTTCAATTGTCGCAAATTTTAATTACGCCAGGGATTGCCTTTTCTATAGTAAATTATTCAAAAAATAATTTTATTGCCTTTTCTATAGTAAATTATTCAAAAAATAATTTTCTACTGTCGCAAATTTTAATTACGCCAGGGATTGCCTTTTCTATAGTAAATTATTCAAAAAATAATTTTCTACTGTCGCAAATTTTAATTACGCCAGGGATTGCCTTTTCTATAGTAAATTATTCAAAAAATAATTTTATACTGTCGCAAATTTTAATTACGCCGGGGACTGCCTTTTCTATAGTAAATTATTCAAAAAATAATATTTTACTGTCGCAAATTTTAAATCCGCCAGGGTTTGCCTTTTCTATAGTAAATTATTCAAAAATAATTTTCTACTGTCGCAAATTTTAATTACGCCAGGGATTGCCTTTTCTATAGAAAATTATTCAAAAAATAATTTTTTACTGTCGCAAATTTTAAATCCGCCAGGGATTGCCTTTTCTATAGTAAATTATTCAAAAAATAATTTTTTACTGTCGCAAATTTTAATTACGCCAGGGATTGCCTTTTCTATAGTAAATTATTCAAAAAATAATTTTATACTGTCGCAAATTTTAATTACGCCAGGGATTGCCTTTTCTATAGTAAATTATTCAAAAAATAATTTTTTACTGTCGCAAATTTTAATTACGCCAGGGATTGCCTTTTCTATAGTAAATTATTCAAAAAATAATTTTCCACTGTCGCAAATTTTAATTACGCCAGGGATTGCCTTTTCTATAGTAAATTATTCAAAAAATAATTTTATACTGTCGCAAATTTTAATCACGCCAGGGATTGCCTTTTTTTTCTGTAGTAAATTATTCAAAAAATAATTTTCTACTGTCGCAAATTTTAAATATGCCAGGGATTGCCTTTTCTACAGTAAATTATTCAAAAAATAATTTTCTACCGTCGCAAATTTTAAATACGCCATGGATTGCCTTTTCTATAGTAAATTATTCAAAAAATAATTTTCTACTGTCGCAAATTTTAAGTGCGCCAGGGATTGCCTTTTCTATAGTAAATTATTCAAAAAATAATTTTCAATTGTCGCAAATTTTAAGTGCGCCAGGGATTGCCTTTTCTATAGTAAATTATTCAAAAAATAATTTTCTACTGTCGCAAATTTTAATTACGCCAGGGATTGCCTTTTCTATAGTAAATTATTCAAAAAATAATTTCCTACTGTCGCAAATTTTAATTACGCCAGGGATTGCCTTTTCTATAGTAAATTATTCAAAAAATAATTTTCAACTGTCGCAAATTTTAAGTGCGCCAGGGATTGCCTTTCCTATAGTAAATTATTCAAAAAATAATTTTCAATTGTCGCAAATTTTAAGTACGCCAGGGATTGCCTTTTCTATAGTAAATTATTCAAAAAATAATTTTCAATTGTCGCAAAATTTAATTACGCAGGGGATTGCCTTTACTATAGTAAATTATTCAAAAAATAATTTTTTACTGTCGCAAATTTTAATTACGCCAGGGATTGCCTTTTCTATAGTAAATTATTCAAAAAATAATTTTCTATTGTCGCAAATTTTAATTACGCCAGGGATTGCCTTTTCTATAGTAAATTATTCAAAAAATAATTTTCAACTTTCGCAAATTTTAAGTGCGCCAGGGATTGCCTTTTCTATAGTAAATTATTCAAAAAATAATTTTCAGTTGTCGCAAATTTTAATTACGCCAGGGATTGCCTTTTCTATAGTAAATTATTCAAAAAATAATTTTCAATTGTCGCAAATTTTAATTACGCCAGGGATTGCCTTTTCTATAGTAAATTATTCAAAAAATAATTTTTTACTGTCGCAAATTTTAATTACGCCAGGGATTGCCTTTTCTATAGTAAATTATTCAAAAAATAATTTTATACTGTCGCAAATTTTAGTTACGCCAGGGATTGCCTTTTCTGTAGTAAATTATTCAAAAAATAATTTTCTACTGTCGCAAATTTTAAATATGCCAGGGATTGCCTTTTCTACAGTAAATTATTCAAAAAATAATTTTCTACCGTCGCAAATTTTAAATACGCCATGGATTGCCTTTTCTATAGTAAATTATTCAAAAAATAATTTTCTACTGTCGCAAATTTTAAATACGCCAGGGATTGCCTTTTCTACAGTAAATTATTCAAAAAATAATTTTCTACCGTCGCAAATTTTAAATATGCCATGCATTGCCTTTTCTATAGTAAATTATTCAAAAAATAATTTTCTACTGTCGCAAATTTTAATTACGCCAGGGATTGCCTTTTCTATAGTAAATTATTCAAAAAATAATTTTCAACTGTCGCAAATTTTAAGTGCGCCAGGGATTGCCTTTTCTATAGTAAATTATTCAAAAAATAATTTTCAATTGTCGCAAATTTTAAGTGCGCCAGGGATTGCCTTTTCTATAGTAAATTATTCAAAAAATAATTTTCATTTGTCGCAAATTTTAATTACGCAGGGGATTGCCTTTACTATAGTAAATTATTCAAAAAATAATTTTTTACTGTCGCAAATTTTAATTACGCCAGGGATTGCCTTTTCTATAGTAAATTATTCAAAAAATAATTTTCTACTGTCGCAAATTTTAATTACGCCAGGGATTGCCTTTTCTATAGTAAATTATTCAAAAAATAATTTTCAACTGTCGCAAATTTTAAGTGCGCCAGGGATTGCCTTTTCTATAGTAAATTATTCAAAAAATAATTTTCAATTGTCGCAAATTTTAATTACGCCAGGGATTGCCTTTTCTATAGTAAATTATTCAAAAAATAATTTTTTACTGTCGCAAATTTTAATTACGCCAGGGATTGCCTTTTCTATAGTTAATTATTCAAAAAATAATTTTCAATTGTCGCAAATTTTAATTACGCAGGGGATTGCCTTTACTATAGTAAATTATTCAAAAAATAATTTTTTACTGTCGCAAATTTTAATTACGCCAGGGATTGCCTTTTCTATAGTAAATTATTCAAAAAATAATTTTCTACCGTCGCAAATTTTAAATACGCCATGGATTGCCTTTTCTATAGTAAATTATTCAAAAAATAATTTTCAACTGTCGCAAATTTTAATTACGCCAGGGATTGCCTTTTCTATAGTAAATTATTCAAAAAATAATTTTCAACTGTCGCAAATTTTAAGTGCGCCAGGGATTGCCTTTTCTATAGTAAATTATTCAAAAAATAATTTTCAATTGTCGCAAATTTTAATTACGCCAGGGATTGCCTTTTCTATAGTAAATTATTCAAAAAATAATTTTCAACTGTCGCAAATTTTAAGTGCGCCAGGGATTGCCTTTTCTATAGTAAATTATAAAAAAAATAATTTTCAATTGTCGCAAATTTTAATTACGCCAGGGATTGCCTTTTCTATAGTAAATTATTCAAAAAATAATTTTTTACTGTCGCAAATTTTAATTACGCCAGGGATTGCCTTTTCTATAGTAAATTATTCAAAAAATAATTTTCAACTGTCGCAAATTTTAATTACACCAGGGATTGCCTTTTCTATAGTAAATTATTCAAAAAATAATTTTCAACTGTCGCAAATTTTAATTACGCCAGGGATTGCCTTTTCTATAGTAAATTATTCAAAAAATAATTTTCTACTGTCGCAAATTTTAATTACGCCAGGGATTGCCTTTTCTATAGTAAATTATTCAAAAAATAATTTCTTACTGTCGCAAATTTTAATTACGCCAGGGATTGCCTTTTCTATAGTAAATTATTCAAAAAATAATTTTTTACTGTCGCAAATTTTAATTGCGCCAAGGATTGCCTTTTCTATAGTAAATTATTCAAAAAATAATTTTCTACTGTCGCAAATTTTAATTACGCCAGGGATTGCCTTTTCTATAGTAAATTATTCAAAAAATAATTTTCTACTGTCGCAAATTTTAATTACGCCAGGGATTGCCTTTTCTATAGTAAATTATTCAAAAAATAATTTTATACTGTCGCAAATTTTAATTACGCCAGGGACTGCCTTTTCTATAGTAAATTATTCAAAAAATAATTTTTTACTGTCGCAAATTTTAAATCCGCCAGGGATTGCCTTTTCTATAGTAAATTATTCAAAAAATAATTTTCTACTGTCGCAAATTTTAATTACGCCAGGGATTGCCTTTTCTATAGAAAATTATTCAAAAAATAATTTTTTACTGTCGCAAATTTTAAATCCGCCAGGGATTGCCTTTTCTATAGTAAATTATTCAAAAAATAATTTTTTACTGTTTCAAATTTTAATTACGCCAGGGATTGCCTTTTCTATAGTAAATTATTCAAAAAATAATTTTATACTGTCGCAAATTTTAATTACGCCAGGGATTGCCTTTTCTATAGTAAATTATTCAAAAAATAATTTTTTACTGTCGCAAATTTTAATTACGCCAGGGATTGCCTTTTCTATAGTAAATTATTCAAAAAATAATTTTCAACTGTCGCAAATTTTAATTACGCCAGGGATTGCCTTTTCTATAGTAAATTATTCAAAAAATAATTTTCTACTGTCGCAAATTTTAATTACGTCAGGGATTGCCTTTTCTATAGTAAATTATTCAAAAAATAATTTTTTACTGTCGCAAATTTTAATTACGCCAGGGATTGCCTTTTCTATAGTAAATTATTCAAAAAATAATTTTCAACTGTCGCAAATTTTAAGTGCGCCAGGGATTGCCTTTTCTATAGTAAATTATTCAAAAAATAATTTTCAATTGTCGCAAATTTTAATTACGCCAGGGATTGCCTTTTCTATAATAAATTATTCAAAAAATAATTTTTTACTGTCGCAAATTTTAATTACGCCAGGGATTGCCTTTTCTATAGTAAATTATTCAAAAAATAATTTTCAACTGTCGCAAATTTTAATTACGCCAGGGATTGCCTTTTCTATAGTAAATTATTCAAAAAATAATTTTTTACTGTCGCAAATTTTAATTGCGCCAGGGATTGCCTTTTCTATAGTAAATTATTCAAAAAATAATTTTTTACTGTCGCAAATTTTAATTACGCCAGGGATTGCTTTTTCTATAGTAAATTATTCAAAAAATAATTTTCAACTGTCGCAAATTTTAATTACGCCAGGGATTGCCTTTTCTATAGTAAATTATTCAAAAAATATTTTTCTACTGTCGCAAATTTTAATTACGCCAGGGATTGCCTTTTCTATAGTAAATTATTCAAAAAATAATTTCTTACTGTCGCAAATTTGAATTACGCCAGGGATTGCCTTTTCTATAGTAAATTATTCAAAAAATAATTTTTTACTGTCGCAAATTTTAATTACGCCAGGGATTGCCTTTTCTATAGTAAATTATTCAAAAAATAATTTTCTACTGTTGCAAATTTTAATTGCGCCAGGGATTGCCTTTTCTATAGTAAATTATTCAAAAAATAATTTTCAATTGTCGCAAATTTTAATTACGCCAGGGATTGCCTTTTCTATAGTAAATTATTCAAAAAATAATTTTTTACTGTCGCAAATTTTAATTACGCCAGGGATTGCCTTTTCTATAGTAAATTATTCAAAAAATAATTTTCTACTGTCGCAAATTTTAATTACGCCAGGGATTGCCTTTTCTATAGTAAATTTTTCAAAAAATAATTTTCAACTGTCGCAAATTTTAATTACGCCAGGGATTGCCTTTTCTATAGTAAATTATTCAAAACATAATTTTATACTGTCGCAAATTTTAATTACGCCATGGATTGCCTTTTCTATAGTAAATTATTCAAAAAATAATTTGTTGCAAATTCTAATTGCGCCAGGGATTGCCTTTTCTATAGTAAATTATTCAAAAAATAATTTTATACTGTCGCAAATTTTAATTACGCCAGGGATTGCCTTTTCTATAGTAAATTATTCAAAAAATAATTTTCTACTGTCGCAAATTTTAATTACGCCAGGGATTGCCTTTTCTATAGTAAATTATTCAAAAAATAATTTTCAACTGTCGCAAGTTTCAAATCCGCCAGGGATTGCCTTTTTTATAGTAAATTATTCAAAAAATAATTTTCAACTGTCGCAAATTTTAATTACGCCAGGGATTGCCTTTTCTATAGTAAATTATTCAAAAAATAATTTTCAACTGTCGCAAATTTTAATTACGCCAGGGATTGCCTTTTCTATAGTAAATTATTCAAAAAATAATTTTTTACTGTCGCAAATTTTAATTACGCCAGGGATTGCCTTTTCTATAGTAAATTATTCAAAATATAATTTTCTACTGTCGCAAATTTTAATTACGCCAGGGATTGCCTTTTCTATAGTAAATTATTCAAAAAATAATTTTCAACTGTCGCAAATTTTAATTACGCCACGGATTGCCTTTTCTATAGTAAATTATTCAAAAAATAATTTTATACTGTCGCAAATTTTAATTGCGCCAGGGATTGCCTTTTCTATAGTAAATTATTCAAAAAATAATTTTATACTGTCGCAAATTTTAATTACGCCAGGGATTGCCTTTTCTATAGTAAATTATTCAAAAAATAATTTTCAACTGTCGCAAGTTTCAAATCCGCCAGGGATTGCCTTCTTTATAGTAAATTATTCAAAAAATAATTTTCAACTGTCGCAAATTTTAATTACGCCAGGGATTGCCTTTTCTATAGTAAATTATTCAAAAAATAATTTTCAACTGTCGCAAATTTTAATTACGCCAGGGATTGCCTTTTCTATAGTAAATTATTCAAAAAATAATTTTTTACTGTCGCAAATTTTAATTACGCCAGGGATTGCCTTTTCTATAGTAAATTATTCAAAAAATAATTTTCTACTGTCGCAAATTTTAATTACGCCAGGGATTGCCTTTTCTATAGTAAATTATTCAAAAAATAATTTTCAACTGTCGCAAATTTTAATTACGCCAGGGATTGCCTTTTCTATAGTAAATTATTCAAAAAATAATTTTATACTGTCGCAAATTTTACTTGCGCCAGGGATTGCCTTTTCTATAGTAAATTATTCAAAAAATAATTTTATACTGTCGCAAATTTTAATTACGCCAGGGATTGCCTTTTCTATAGTAAATTATTCAAAAAATAATTTTATACTGTCGCAAATTTTAATTACGCCAGGGATTGGCTTTTCTATAGTAAATTATTCAAAAAATAATTTTCAACTGTTGCAAATTTTAATTGCGCCAGGGATTGCCTTTTCTATAGTAAATTATTCAAAAAATAATTTTATACTGTCGCAAATTTTAATTACGCCAGGGATTGCCTTTTCTATAGTAAATTATTCAAAAAATAATTTTCTACTGTCGCAAATTTTAAGTGCGCCAGGGATTGCCTTTTCTATAGTATATTATTCAAAAAATAATTTTCAACTGTCGCAAATTTTAAGTGCGCCAGGGATTGCCTTTTCTATAGTAAATTATTCAAAAAATAATTTTATACTGTCGCAAATTTTAATTACGCCAGGGATTGCCTTTTCTATAGTAAATTATTCAAAAAATAATTTTTTACTGTCGGAAATTTTAATTGCGCCAGGGATTGCCTTTTCTATAGTAAATTATTCAAAAAAGAATTTTATACTGTCGCAAATTTTAATTACGTCAGGGATGGCCTTTTCTATAGTAAATTATTCAAAAAATAATTTTTTACTGTTGCAAATTTTAATTACCCCAGGGATTGACTTTTCTATAGTAAATTATTCAAAAAATAATTTTCAACTTTCGCAAATTTTAATTACGCCAGGGATTGCCTTTTCTATAGTAAATTATTCAAAAAATAATTTTTTACTGTCGAAAATTTTAATTGCGCCAGGGATTGCCTTTTCTATAGTAAATTAATCAAAAAATAATGTTCTACTGTCGCAAATTTTAATTACGCCAGGTATTGCCTTTTCTATAGTAAATTATTCAAAAAATAATTTTTTACTGTCGCAAATTTTAACTACGCCAGGGATTGCCTTTTCTATAGTAAATTATTCAAAAAATAATTTTATACTGTCGCAAATTTTAATTACGCCAGGGATTGCCTTTTCTATAGTAAATTATGCAAAAAATAATTTTTTACTGTCGCAAATTTTAATTGCGCCAGGGATTGCCTTTTCTATAGTAAATTATTCAAAAAATAATTTTATAATGTCGCAAATTTTAATTGCGCCAGGGATTGCCTTTTCTATAGTAAATTATTCAAAAAATAATTTTATACTGTCGCAAATTTTAAGTGTGCCAGGGATTGCCTTTTCTATAGTAAATTATTCAAAAAATAATTTTATACTGTCGCAAATTTTACTTACGCCAGGGATTGCCTTTTCTATAGTAAATTATTCAAAAAATAATTTTCTACTGTTGCAAATTTTAATTGCGCCAGGGATTGCCTTTTCTATAGTAAATTATTCAAAAAATAATTTTATACTGTCGCAAATTTTAATTACGCCAGGGATTGCCTTTTCTATAGTAAATTATTCAAAAAATATTTTTTTAATGTCGCAAATTTCAAATCCGCCAGGGATTGCCTTTTCTTCATTAAATTTTGCAAAAAATAATTTTCTACTGTTGCAAATTTTAATTGCGCCAGGGATTGCCTTTTCTATAGTAAATTATTCAAAAAATAATTTTCAACTGTCGCAAATTTTAATTACGCCAGGGATTGCCTTTTCTATAGTAAATTATTCAAAAAATAATTTTCTACTGTTGAAAATTTTAATTGCGCCAGGGATTGCCTTTTCTATAGTAACTTATTCAAAAAATAATTTTATACTGTCGCAAATTTTAATTGCGCCAAGGATTGCCTTTTCTATAGTAAATTATTCAAAAAATAATTTTTTACTGTCGCAAATTTCAAATCCGCCAGGGATTGCCTTTTCTATAGTAAATTATTCAAAAAATAATTTTTTACTGTCGCAAATTTTAAGTGCGCCAGGGATTGCCTTTTCTATAGTAAATTATTCAAAAAATAATTTTCTACTGTCGCAAATTTTAATTACGCCAGGGATTGCCTTTTCTATAGTAAATTATTCAAAAAATAATTTTTTACTGTCGGAGATTTTAATTGCGCCAGGGATTGCCTTTTCTATAGTAAATTATTCAAAAAATACTGTCGCAAATTTTAATTACGCCAGGGATGGCCTTTTCTATATTAAATTATTCAAAAAATAATTTTTTACTGTTGCAAATTTTAATTACCCCAGGGATTGCCTTTTCTATAGTAAATTATTCAAAAAATATTTTTTTACTGTCGCAAATTTCAAATCCGCCAGGGATTGCCTTTTCTTCAGTAAATTTTGCAAAAAATAATTTTCTACTGTTGCAAATTTTAATTGCGCCAGGGATTGCCTTTTCTATAGTAAATTATTCAAAAAACAATTTTCTACTGTCGCAAATTTTAATTACGCCAGGGATTGCCTTTTCTATAGTAAATTATTCAAAAAATATTTTTTTACTGTCGCAAATTTCAAATCCGCCAGGGATTGCCTTTTCTTCAGTAAATTTTGCAAAAAATAATTTTCTACTGTTGCAAATTTTAATTGCGCCAGGGATTGCCTTTTCTATAGCAAATTATTCAAAAAATAATTTTCAATTCTCGCAAATTTTAATTACGCCAGGGATTGCCTTTTCTATAGTAAATTATTCAAAAAATAATTTTATACTGTCGCAAATTTTAAGTGCGCCAGGGATTGCCTTTTCTATAGTAAATTATTCAATAAATAATTTTATACTGTCGCAAATTTTAATTACGCCAGGGATTGCCTTTTCTATAGTAAATTATTCAAAAAATAATTTTCTACTGTTGCAAATTTTAATTGCGCCAGGGATTGCCTTTTCTGTAGTAAATTATTCAAAAAATAATTTTATACTGTCGCAAATTTTAATTACGCCAGGGATTGCCTTTTCTATAGTAAATTATTCAAAAATAATTTTTTACTGTCGCAAATTTCAAATCCGCCAGGGATTGCCTTTTGTACAGTAAATTTTGCAAAAAATAATTTTTTACTGTTGCAAATTTTAATTGCGCCAGGGATTGCCTTTTCTATAGTAAATTATTCAAAAAATAATTTTTTACTGTCGCAAATTTTAAGTGCGCCAGGGATTGCCTTTTCTATAGTAAATTATGCAAAATATAATTTTTTACTGTCGCAAATTTTAATTGCGCCAGGGATTGCCTTTACTATGGTAAATTTCTCACAAATTAATTTTTTACTGTCGCAAATTTTAATTACGCCAGGGATTGCCTTTTCTATAATAAATTATTCAAAAAATAATTTTCTTACTGTCGCAAATTTTAATTACGCCAGGGATTGCCTTTTCTATAGTAAATTATTCAAAAAATAATTTTCTACTGTCGCAAAGTTTAATTGCGCCAGGGATTGCCTTTTCTATAGTAAATTTTTCAAAAAATAATTTTATACTGTCGCAAATTTTAATTACGCCAGGGATTGCCTTTTCTATAGTAAATTATTCAAAACATAATTTTATACTGTCGCAAATTTTAATTACGCCAGGGATTGCCTTTTCTATAGTAAATTATTCAAAAAATAATTTTCAACTGTCGCAAATTTTAATTACGCCAGGGATTGCCTTTTCTATAGTGAATTATTCAAAAAATAATTTTATACTGTCACAAATTTGAATTACGCCAGGGATTGCCGTTTCTATAGTAAATTATGCAAAAAATAATTTTTTACTGTCGCAAATTTTAACTGCGCCAGGGATTGCCTTTTCTATATTAAATTATTCAAAAAATAATTTTATACTGTCCAAATTTTAATTGCGCCAGGGATTGCCTTTTCTATAGTAAATTATTCAAAAAATAATTTTATACTGTCGCAAATTTTAATTACGCCAGGGATTGCCTTTTCTATAGTAAAGTATTCAAAAAATAATTTCTTACTGTTGCAAATTTTAAATACGCCAGGGATTGCCTTTTCTATAGTAAATTATGCAAAAAATAATTTTATACTGTCGCAAATTTTAATTACGCCAGGGATTGCCTTTTCTATAGTAAATTATTCAAAAAATAATTTTCTACTGTCGCAAATTTTAATTACGCCAGGGATTGCCTTTTCTATAGTAAATTATTCAAAAAATAATTTTTTACTGTCGCAAATTTTAATTGCGCCAGGGATTGCCTGTTCTATAGTAAATTATTCAAAAAATAATTTTCTACTGTCGCAAATTTTAATTACGCCAGGGATTGCCTTTTCTATAGTAAATTATTCAAAAAATAATTTTCTACTGTCGCAAATTTTAAATACGCCAGGGATTGCCTTTTCTATAGTAAATTATTCAAAAAATAATTTTCTACTGTAGCAAATTTTAATTACGCCAGGGATTGCCTTTTCTATAGTAAATTATTAAAAAAATAATTTTCAACTGTCGCAAATTTTAATTACGCCAGGGATTGCCTTTTCTATAGTAAATTATTCAAAAAATAATTTTTTACTGTCGCAAATTTTAATTACGCCTGGGATTGCCTTTTCTATAGTAAATTATTCAAAAAATAATTTTCAACTGTCGCAAATTTTAATTACGCCAGGGATTGCCTTTTCTATAGTAAATTATTCAAAAAATAATTTTATACTGTCGCAAATTTTAAGTGCGCCAGGGATTGCCTTTTCTTTAGTAAATTATTCAAAAAATAATTTTCAACTGTCGCAAATTTTAAGTGCGCCAGGGATTGCCTTTTCTATAGTAAATTTTTCAAAAAATAATTTTTTACTGTCGCAAATTGTAACTGCGCCAGGGATTGCCTTTTCTATAGTAAATTATTCAAAAAATAATTTTTTACTGTCGCAAATTTTAATTACGACAGGGATTGCCTTTTCTATAGTAAATTATTCAAAAAATAATTTTCTACTGTCGCAAATTTTAATTGCGCCAGGGATTGCCTTTTCTATAGTAAATTATTCAAAAAATAATTTTTTACTGTCGCAAATTTTAATTGTGCCAGGGATTGCCTTTTCTATAGTAAATTACTCAAAAAATAATTTTATACTGTCGCAAATTTTAATTACGCCAGGGATTGCCTTTCTATAGTAAATTATTCAAAAAATAATTTTATACTGTCGCAAATTTTAAGTGCGCCAGGGATTGCCTTTTCTATAGTAAATTATTCAAAAAATAATTTTCAACTGTCGCAAATTTTAAGTGCGCCAGGGATTGCCTTTTCTATAGTAAATTTTTCAAAAAATAATTTTATACTGTCGCAAATTTTAATTGGGCCAGGGATTGCCTTTTCTATAGTAAATTATTCAAAAAATAATGTTATACTGTCGCAAATTTTAATTACGCCAGGGATTGCCTTTTCTATAGTAAATTATTCAAAAAATAATTTTCTACTGTCGAAAATTTTAATTGCGCCAGGGATTGCCTTTTCTATAGTAAATTATTCAAAAAATAATTTTTTACTGTCGCAAATTTTAATTACGCCGGGGATTGCCTTTTCTATAGTAAATTATTCAAAAAATAATTTTATACTGTCGCAAATTTTAAATATCCCAGGGATTGCCTTTTCTACAGTAAATTTTTCAAAATATTAATTTTTTACTGTCGCAAATTTAATTACGCCAGGGATTGCCTTTTCTATAGTAAATTATTCAAAAAATAATTTTTTACTGTCGCAAATTTTAAATACGCCAGGGATTGCCTTTTCTATAGTAAATTATTCAAAAAATAATTTTTTACTATCGCAAGTTTTAATTGCGCCAGGGATTGCCTTTTCTATAGTAAATTATTCAAAAAATAATTTTATACTGTCGCAAATTTTAATTACGCCAGGGATTGCCTTTTCTATAGTAAATTATTCAAAAAATAATTTTCAACTGTCGCAAATTTTAATTACGCCAGGGATTGCCTTATCTATAGTAAATTATTCAAAAAATAATTTTTTACTGTCGCAAATTTTAATTACGCCAGGGATTGCCTTTTCTATAGTAAATTATTCAAAAAATAATTTTTTACTGTCGCAAATTTTAAATACGCCAGGGATTGCCTTTTCTATAGTAAATTATTCAAAAAATAATTTTTTACTATCGCAAATTTTAATTACGCCAGGGATTGCCTTTTCTATAGTAAATTATTCAAAAAATAATTTTTTACTGTCGCAAATTTCAAATCCGCCAGGGATTGCCTTTTCTATAGTAAATTATTCAAAAAATAATTTTTTACTATCGCAAGTTTTAATTACGCCAGGGATTGCCTTTTCTATAGTAAATTATTCAAAAAATAATTTTCTACTGTCGCAAATTTTAATTACGCCAGGGATTGCCTTTTCTATAGTAAATTATTCAAAAAATAATTTTTTACTGTCGCAAATTTCAAATCCGCCAGGGATTGCCTTTTCTATAGTAAATTATTCAAACAATAATTTTTTACTATCGCAAGTTTTAATTACGCCAGGGATTGCCTTTTCTATAGTAAATTATTCAAAAAATAATTTTTTACTATCGCAAGTTTTAATTACGCCAGGGATTACCTTTTCTATAGTAAATTATTCAAAAAATAATTTTTACTATCGCAAGATTTAATTACTCCAGGTATTGCCTTTTCTATAGTAAATTATTCAAAAAATAACTTTTTAGTATCGCAAGTTTTAATTACGCCAGGGATTGCCTTTTCTATAGTAAATTATTCAAAAAATAATTTTATACTGTCGCAAATTTTAATTATGCCAGGGATTGCCTTTTCTATAGTAAATTATTCAAAAAATAATTTTCAACTGTCGCAAATTTTAATTACGCCAGGGATTGCTTTTCTATAGTAAATTATTCAAAAAATTATTTTTTACTGTCGCAAATTTTAATTACGCCAGGGATTGCCTTTTCTATAGTAAATTATTCAAAAAATAATTTTTTACTGTCGCAAATTTTAATTGTGCCAGGGATTGCCTTTTCTATAGTAAATTATTCAAAAAATAATTTTATACTGTCGCAAATTTTAATTACGCCAGGGATTGCCTTTTCTATAGTAAATTATTCAAAAAATAATTTTCAACTGTCGCAAATTTTAAGTGCGCCAGGGATTTCCTTTTCTATAGTAAATTTTTCAAAAAATAATTTTATACTGTCGCAAATTTTAATTGGGCCAGGGATTGCCTTTTCTATAGTAAATTATTCAAAAAATAATTTTATACTGTCGCAAATTTTAATTACGCCAGGGATTGCCTTTTCTATAGTAAATTATTCAAAAAATAATTTTCTACTGTCGAAAATTTTAATTGCGCCAGGGATTGCCTTTTCTATAGTAAATTATTCAAAAAATAATTTTTTACTGTCGCAAATTTTAATTACGCCGGGGATTGCCTTTTCTATAGTAAATTATTCAAAAAATAATTTTATACTGTCGCAAATTTTAAATATCCCAGGGATTGCATTTTCTACAGTAAATTTTTCAAAATATTAATTTTTTACTGTCGCAAATTTAATTACGCCAGGGATTGCCTTTTCTATAGTAAATTATTCAAAAAATAATTTTTTACTGTCGCAAATTTTAAATACGCCAGGGATTGCCTTTTCTATAGTAAATTATTCAAAAAATAATTTTTTACTATCGCAAGTTTTAATTGCGCCAGGGATTGCCTTTTCTATAGTAAATTATTCAAAAAATAATTTTATACTGTCGCAAATTTTAATTACGCCAGGGATTGCCTTTTCTATAGTAAATTATTCAAAAAATAATTTTTTACTGTCGCAAATTTCAAATCCGCCAGGGATTGCCTTTTCTATAGTAAATTATTCAAAAAATAATTTTTTACTATCGCAAGTTTTAATTACGCCAGGGATTGCCTTTTCTATAGTAAATTATTCAAAAAATAATTTTCTACTGTCGCAAATTTTAATTACGCCAGGGATTGCCTTTTCTATAGTAAATTATTCAAAAAATAATTTTTTACTGTCGCAAATTTCAAATCCGCCAGGGATTGCCTTTTCTATAGTAAATTATTCAAAAAATAATTTTTTACTATCGCAAGTTTTAATTACGCCAGGGATTGCCTTTTCTATAGTAAATTATTCAAAAAATAATTTTTACTATCGCAAGTTTTAATTACGCCAGGGATTACCTTTTCTATAGTAAATTATTCAAAAAATAATTTTTACTATCGCAAGATTTAATTACGCCAGGTATTGCCTTTTCTATAGTAAATTATTCAAAAAATAATTTCTTACTATCGCAAGTTTTAATTACGCCAGGGATTGCCTTTTCTATAGTAAATTATTCAAAAAATAATTTTATACTGTCGCAAATTTTAATTATGCCAGGGATTGCCTTTTCTATAGTAAATTATTCAAAAAATAATTTTCAACTGTCGCAAATTTTAATTACGCCAGGGATGCTTTTCTATAGTAAATTATTCAAAAAATTATTTTTTACTGTCGCAAATTTTAATTACGCCAAGGATTGCCTTTTCTATAGTAAATTATTCAAAAAATAATTTTTTACTGTCGCAAATTTTAAATACGCCAGGGATTGCCTTTTCTATAGTAAATTATTCAAAAAATAATTTTTTATTATCGCAAATTTTAATTACGCCAGGGATTGCCTTTTCTATAGTAAATTATTCAAAAAATAATTTCTTACTATCGCAAGTTTTAATTACGCCAGGGATTGCCTTTTCTATAGTAAATTATTCAAAAAATAATTTTTTACTATCGCAAGTTTTAATTACGCCAGGGATTACCTTTTCTATAGTAAATTATTCAAAAAATAATTTTTACTATCGCAAGATTTAATTACGCCAGGTATTGCCTTTTCTATAGTAAATTATTCAAAAAATAATTTCTTACTATCGCAAGTTTTAATTACGCCAGGGATTGCCTTTTCTATAGTAAATTATTCAAAAAATAATTTTATACTGTCGCAAATTTTAATTACGCCAGGGATTGCCTTTTCTATAGTAAATTATTCAAAAAATAATTTTCTACTGTCGAAAATTTTAATTGCGCCAGGGATTGCCTTTTCTATAGTAAATTATTCAAAAAATAATTTTTTACTGTCGCAAATTTTAATTACGCCGGGGATTGCCTTTTCTATAGTAAATTATTCAAAAAATAATTTTATACTGTCGCAAATTTTAAATATCCCAGGGATTGCATTTTCTACAGTAAATTTTTCAAAATATTAATTTTTTACTGTCGCAAATTTAATTACGCCAGGGATTGCCTTTTCTATAGTAAATTATTCAAAAAATAATTTTTTACTGTCGCAAATTTTAAATACGCCAGGGATTGCCTTTTCTATAGTAAATTATTCAAAAAATAATTTTTTACTATCGCAAGTTTTAATTGCGCCAGGGATTGCCTTTTCTATAGTAAATTATTCAAAAAATAATTTTATACTGTCGCAAATTTTAATTACGCCAGGGATTGCCTTTTCTATAGTAAATTATTCAAAAAATAATTTTCAACTGTCGCAAATTTTAATTACGCCAGGGATTGCCTTATCTATAGTAAATTATTCAAAAAATAATTTTTTACTGTCGCAAATTGTAATTACGCCAGGGATTGCCTTTTCTATAGTAAATTATTCAAAAAATAATTTTTTACTGTCGCAAATTTTAAATACGCCAGGGATTGCCTTTTCTATAGTAAATTATTCAAAAAATAATTTTTTATTATCGCAAATTTTAATTACGCCAGGGATTGCCTTTTCTATAGTAAATTATTCAAAAAATAATTTTTTACTGTCGCAAATTTCAAATCCGCCAGGGATTGCCTTTTCTATAGTAAATTATTCAAAAAATAATTTTTTACTATCGCAAGTTTTAATTACGCCAGGGATTGCCTTTTCTATAGTAAATTATTCAAAAAATAATTTTCTACTGTCGCAAATTTTAATTACGCCAGGGATTGCCTTTTCTATAGTAAATTATTCAAAAAATAATTTTTTACTGTCGCAAATTTCAAATCCGCCAGGGATTGCCTTTTCTATAGTAAATTATTCAAAAAATAATTTTTTACTATCGCAAGTTTTAATTACGCCAGGGATTGCCTTTTCTATAGTAAATTATTCAAAAAATAATTTTTTACTATCGCAAGTTTTAATTACGCCAGGGATTACCTTTTCTATAGTAAATTATTCAAAAAATAATTTTTACTATCGCAAGATTTAATTACGCCAGGTATTGCCTTTTCTATAGTAAATTATTCAAAAAATAATTTCTTACTATCGCAAGTTTTAATTACGCCAGGGATTGCCTTTTCTATAGTAAATTATTCAAAAAATAATTTTATACTGTCGCAAATTTTAATTATGCCAGGGATTGCCTTTTCTATAGTAAATTATTCAAAAAATAATTTTCAACTGTCGCAAATTTTAATTACGCCAGGGATTGCTTTTCTATAGTAAATTATTCAAAAAATTATTTTTTATTGTCGCAAATTTTAATTACGCCAAGGATTGCCTTTTCTATAGTAAATTATTCAAAAAAGAATTTTCAACTGTCGCAAATTTTAATTACGCCAGGGATTGCCTTTTCTATAGTAAATTATTCAAAAAATAATTTTTTACTATCGCAAATTTTAATTACGCCAGGGATTGCCTTTTCTATAGTAAATTATTCAAAAAATAATTTTATACTGTCGCAAATTTTAATTACGCCAGGGATTGCCTTTTCTATAGTAAATTATTCAAAAAATAATTTTCTACTGTCGCAAATTTTAATTTCGCCAGGGATTGCCTTTTCTATAGTAAATTATTCAAAAAATAATTTTCTACTGTCGAAAATTTTAATTACGCCAGGGATTGTCTTTTCTATAGTAAATTATTCAAAAAAAAATTTTTTACTGTCGCAAATTTTAATTACGCCAGGGATTGCCTTCTCTATAGTAAACTTTTCAAAAAATAATTTTTTACTATCGCAAGTTTTAATTGCGCCAGGGATTGCCGTTTCTACAGTAAATTTTGCAAAAAATAATTTTATACTGTCGCAAATTTTGATTACGCCAGGGATTGCCTTTTCTATAGTAAATTATTCAAAAAATAATTTTATAATGTCGCAAATTTTAATTACGCCAGGGATTGCCTTTTCTATAGTAAATTATTCAAAAAATAATTTTTTACTGTCGCAAATTTCAAATCCGCCAGGGATTGCATTTTCTATAGTAAATTATTCAAAAAATAATTTTTTACTATCGCAAGTTTTAATTACGCCAGGGATTGGCTTTTTTATAGTAAATTATTCAAAAAATAATTTTATACTATCGCAAGTTTTAATTACGCCAGGGATTGCCTTTTCTATAGTAAATTATTCAAAAAATAATTTTTGCTATCGCAAATTTTAATTACGCCAGGGATTGCCTTTTCTATAGTAAATTATTCAAAAAATAATTTTCAACTGTCGCAAATTTTAATTACGCCAGGGATTGCCTTTTCTATAGTAAATTATTCAAAAAATAATTTTTTACTATCGCAAGTTTTAATTACGCCAGGGATTGCCTTTTCTATAGTAAATTATTCAAAAAATAATTTCTTACTGTTGCAAATTTTAAGTGCGCCAGGGATTGCCTTTTCTATAGTAAATTATTCAAAAAATAATTTTCAACTGTCGCAAATTTTAAGTGCGCCAGGGATTGCCTTTTCTATAGTAAATTTTTCAAAAAATAATTTTTTACTGTCGCAAATTGTAACTGCGCCAGGGATTGCCTTTTCTATAGTAAATTATTCAAAAAATAATTTTTTACTGTCGCAAATTTTAATTACGCCAGGGATTGCCTTTTCTATAGTAAATTATTCAAAAAATAATTTTCTACTGTCGCAAATTTTAATTGCGCCAGGGATTGCCTTTTCTATAGTAAATTATTCAAAAAATAATTTTTTACTGTCGCAAATTTTAATTGTGCCAGGGATAGCCTTTTCTATAGTAAATTATTCAAAAAATAATTTTATACTGTCGCAAATTTTAATTACGCCAAGTATTGCCTTTTCTATAGTAAATTATTCAAAAAATAATTTTATACTGTCGCAAATTTTAAGTGCGCCAGGGATTGCCTTTTCTATAGTAAATTATTCAAAAAATAATTTTCAAGTGTCGCAAATTTTAAGTGCGCCAGGGATTGCCTTTTCTATAGTAAATTTTTCAAAAAACAATTTTATACTGTCGCAAATTTTAATTGGGCCAGGGATTGCCTTTTCTATAGTAAATTATTCAAAAAATAATTTTATACTGTCGCAAATTTTAATTACGCCAGGGATTGCCTTTTCTATAGTAAATTATTCAAAAAATAATTTTCTACTGTCGAAAATTTTAATTGCGCCAGGGATTGCCTTTTCTATAGTAAATTATTCAAAAAATAATTTTTTACTATCGCAAATTTTAATTACGCCAGGGATTGCCTTTTCTATAGTAAATTATTCAAAAAATAATTTTTTACTATCGCAAGTTTTAATTACGCCAGGGATTGCCTTTTCTATAGTAAATTATTCAAAAAATAATTTTTTACTATCGCAAGTTTTAATTACGCCAGGGATTACCTTTTCTATAGTAAATTATTCAAAAAATAATTTTTACTATCGCAAGATTTAATTACGCCAGGTATTGCCTTTTCTATAGTAAATTATTCAAAAAATAATTTTTTACTATCGCAAGATTTAATTACGCCAGGGATTGCCTTTTCTATAGTAAATTATTCAAAAAATAATTTTATACTGTCGCAAATTTTAATTACGCCAGGGATTGCCTTTTTTATAGTAAATTATTCAAAAAATAATTTTCAACTGTCGCAAATTTTAATTACGCCAGGGATTGCTTTTCTATAGTAAATTATTCAAAAAATTATTTTTTACTGTCGCAAATTTTAATTACGCCAGGGATTGCCTTTTCTATAGTAAATTATTCAAAAAAGAATTTTCAACTGTCGCAAATTTTAATTACGCCAGGGATTGCCTTTTCTATAGTAAATTATTCAAAAAATAAGTTTTTACTATCGCAAATTTTAATTACGCCAGGGATTGCCTTTTCTATAGTAAATTATTCAAAAAATAATTTTATACTGTCGCAAATTTTAATTACGCCAGGGATTGCCTTTTCTATAGTAAATTATTCAAAAAATAATTTTCTACTGTCGCTAATTTTAATTTCGCCAGGGATTGCCTTTTCTATAGTAAATTATTCAAAAAATAATTTTCTACTGTCGAAAATTTTAATTACGCCAGGGATTGCCTTTTCTATAGTAAATTATTCAAAAAAAAATTTTTTACTGTCGCAAATTTTAATTACGCCAGGGATTGCCTTTTCTATAGTAAACTTTTCAAAAAATAATTTTTTACTATCGCAAGTTTTAATTGCGCCAGGGAATGCCTTTTATACAGTAAATTTTGCAAAAAATAATTTTATACTGTCGCAAATTTTGATTACGCCAGGGATTGCCTTTTCTATAATAAATTATTCAAAAAATAATTTTATAATGTCGCAAATTTTAATTACGCCAGGGATTGCCTTTTCTGTAGTAAATTATTCAAAAAATAATTTTTTACTGTCGCAAATTTCAAATCCGCCAGGGATTGCCTTTTCTATAGTAAATTATTCAAAAAATAATTTTTTACTATCGCAAGTTTTAATTACGCCAGGGTTTGGCTTTTTTATAGTAAATTATTCAAAAAATAATTTTATACTATCGCAAGTTTTAATTACGCCAGGGATTGCCTTTTCTATAGTAAATTATTCAAAAAATAATTTTTGCTATCGCAAATTTTAATTACCCCAGGGATTGCCTTTTCTATAGTAAATTATTCAAAAAATAATTTTCAACTGTCGCAAATTTTAATTACGCTAGGGATTGCCTTTTCTATAGTAAATTATTCAAAAAATAATTTTTTACTATCGCAAGTTTTAATTACGCCAGGGATTGCCTTTTCTATAGTAAATTATTCAAAAAATAATTTTATACTGTCGCAAATTTTAAGTGCGCCAGGGATTGCCTTTTCTATAGTAAATTATTCAAAAAATAATTTTTTACTATCGCAAATTTTAATAACGCCAGGGATTGCCTTTTCTATAGTAAATTATTGAAAAAATAATTTTCAACTGTCGCAAATTTTAATTACGCCAGGGATTGCCTTTTCTATAGTAAATTATTCAAAAAATAATTTTCTACTGTCGCAAATTTTAAGTGCGCCAGGGATTGCCTTTTCTATAGTAAATTATTCAAAAAATAATTTTTTACTGTCGCAAATTTTAATTACGCCAGGGATTGCCTTTTCTATAGTAAATTATTCAAAAAATAATTTTCTACTGTCGCAAATTTTAATTACGCCAGGGATTGCCTTTTCTATAGTAAATTATTCAAAAAATAATTTTCAACTCTCGCAAATTTTAATTACGCCAGGGATTGCCTTTTCTATAGTAAATTTCTCAGAAATTAATTTCTTACTGTCGCAAATTTTAATTGCGCCAGGGATTGCCTTTTCTACAGTAAATTATTCAAAAAATAATTTTCTACTGTCGCAAATTTTAATTACGCCAGGGATTGCCTTTTCTATAGTAAATTATTCAAAAAATAATTTTCTACTGTCGCAAATTTTAATTGCGCCAGGTATTGCCTTTTCTATAGTAAATTATTCAAAAAATAATTGTTCACTGTCGCAAATTTCAAATCCGCCAGGGATTGCCTTTCCTATAGTAAATTATTCAAAAAATAATTTTCTACTGTCGCAAATTTTAATTACGCCAGGGATTGCCTTTTCTATAGTAAATTATTCAAAAAATAATTTTCTACTATCGCAAATTTTAATTACGCCAGGGATTGCCTTTTCTATAGTAAATTATTCAAAAAATAATTTTATACTGTCGCAAATTTTAATTGCGCCAGGGATTGCCTTTTCTATAGTAAATTATTCAAAAAATAATTTTATATTGTCGCAAATTTTAATTACGCCAGGGATTGCCTTTTCTATAGTAAATTATTCAAAAAATAATTTCTTACTGTTGCAAATTTTAAATACGCCAGGGATTGCCTTTTCTATAGTAAATTATTCAAAAAATAATTTTATACTGTCGAAAATTTTAATTACGCCAGGGATTGCCTTTTCTATAGTAAATTATTCAAAAAATAATTTTCTACTGTCGCAAATTTTAATTACGCCAGGGATTGCCTTTTCTATAGTAAATTATTCAAAAAATAATTTTTTACTGTCGCAAATTTTAATTGCGCCAGGGATTGCCTTTTCTATAGTAAATTGTTCAAAAAATAATTTTCTACTGTCGCAAATTTTAATTACGCCAGGGATTGCCTTTTCTATAGTAAATTATTCAAAAAATAATTTTCTACTGTCGCAAATTTTAAATACGCCAGGGATTGCCTTTTCTATAGTAAATTATTCAAAAAATAATTTTCTACTGTCGCAAATTTTAATTACGCCAGGGATTGCCTTTTCTATAGTAAATTATTAAAAAAATAATTTTCAACTGTCGCAAATTTTAATTACGCCAGGGATTGCCTTTTCTATAGTAAATTATTCAAAAAATAATTTTCTACTGTCGCAAATTTTAATTACGCCAGGGATTGCCTTTTCTATAGTAAATTATTCAAAAAATAATTTTTTACTGTCGCAAATTTTAATTGCGCCAGGGATTGCCTTTTCTATAGTAAATTGTTCAAAAAATAATTTTCTACTGTCGCAAATTTTAATTACGCCAGGGATTGCCTTTTCTATAGTAAATTATTCAAAAAATAATTTTCTACTGTCGCAAATTTTAAATACGCCAGGGATTGCCTTTTCTATAGTAAATTATTCAAAAAATAATTTTCTACTGTCGCAAATTTTAATTACGCCAGGGATTGCCTTTTCTATAGTAAATTATTAAAAAAATAATTTTCAACTGTCGCAAATTTTAATTACGCCAGGGATTGCCTTTTCTATAGTAAATTATTCAAAAAATAATTTTTTACTGTCGCAAATTTTAATTACGCCAGGGATTGCCTTTTCTATAGTAAATTATTCAAAAAATAATTTTCAACTGTCGCAAATTTTAATTACGCCAGGGATTGCCTTTTCTATAGTAAATTATTCAAAAAATAATTTTATACTGTCGCAAATTTTAATTACGCCAGGGATTGCCATTTCTATAGTAAATTATGCAAAAAATAATTTTTTACTGTCGCAAATTTTAATTGCGCCAGGGATTGCCTTTTCTATAGTAAATTATTCAATAAATAATTTTATACTGTCGCAAATTTTAAGTGCGCCAGGGATTGCCTTTTCTATAGTAAATTATTCAAAAAATAATTTTATACTGTCGCAAATTTTAATTACGCCAGGGATTGCCTTTTCTATAGTAAATTATTCAAAAAATAATTTTCTACTATCGCAAATTTTAATTACGCCAGGGATTGCCTTTTCTATAGTAAATTATTCAAAAAATAATTTTCAACTGTCGCAAATTTTAATTACGCCAGGGATTGCCTTTTCTATAGTAAATTTCTCACAAATTAATTTCTTACTGTCGCAAATTTTAATTGCGCCAGGGATTGCCTTTTCCACAGTAAATTATTCAAAAAATAATTTTCAACTGTCGCAAATTTTAATTACGCCAGGGATTGCCTTTTCTATAGTAAATTATTCAAAAAATAATTTTCTACTGTCGCAAATTTTAAGTGCGCCAGGGATTGCCTTTTCTATAGTAAATTATTCAAAAAATAATTTTATACTGTCGCAAATTTTAATTACGCCAGGGATTGCCTTTTCTATAGTAAATTATTCAAAAAATAATTTTTTACTGTCGCAAATTTTAAATATCCCAGGTATTGCCTTTTCTATAGTAAATTTCTCACAAATTAATTTCTTACTGTCGCAAATTTTAATTACGCCAGGGATTGCCTTTTCTATAGTAAATTATTCAAAAAATAATTTTCTACTGTCGCAAATTTCAAATCCGCCAGGAATTGCCTTTTCTCTAGTAAATTTTGCAAAAAATAATTTTCTACTGTCGCAAATTTTAATTACGCCATGGATTGCCTTTTCTATAGTAAATTTCTCACAAATTAATTTTTTACTCTCGTAAATTTTAATTACGCCAGGGATTGCCTTTTCTATAGTAAATTTCTCACAAATTAATTTCTTACTGTCGCAAATTTTAATTACGCCAGGGATTGCCTTTTCTATAGTAAATTATTCAAAAAATAATTTTTTACTGTCGCAAATTTCAAATCCGCCAGGGATTGCCTTTTCTATAGTAAATTATTCAAAAAATAATTTTTTACTATCGCAAGTTTTAATTACGCCAGGGATTGCCTTTTCTATAGTAAATTATTCAAAAAATAATTTTATACTGTCGCAAATTTTAATTACGCCAGGGATTGCCTTTTCTATAGTAAATTATTCAAAAAATAATTTTCTACTGTCGCAAATTTTAAATATCCCAGGGATTGCCTGTTCTATAGTAAATTTCTCACAAATTATTTTTTTTCTGTCGCAAATTTTAAATACGCCAGGGATTGCCTTTTCTATAGTAAATTATTCAAAAAATAATTTTTTACTGTCGCAAATTTCAAATCCGCCAGGGATTGCCTTTCCTATAGTAAATTATTCAAAAAATAATTTTTTACTGTCGCAAATTTCAAATCCGCCAGGGATTGCCTTTTCTATAGTAAATTATTCAAAAAATAATTTTTTACTATCGCAAGTTTTAATTACGCCAGGGATTGCCTTTTCTATAGTAAATTATTCAAAAAATAATTTTATACTGTCGCAAATTTTAATTACGCCAGGGATTGCCTTTTCTATAGTAAATTATTCAAAAAATAATTTTCTACTGTCGCAAATTTTAATTACGCCAGGGATTGCCTTTTCTATAGTAAATTATTCAAAAAATAATTTTCTACTGTCCCAAATTTTAATTACGCCAGGGATTGCCTTTTCTATAGTAAATTTTGCAAAAAAATAATTTTTTACTGTCGCAAATTTTAAATATCCCAGGGATTGCCTTTTCTATAGTAAATTATTCAAAAAATAATTTTCTACTGTCGCAAATTTTAATTACGCCAGGGATTGCCTTTTCTATAGTAAATTATTCAAAAAATAATTTTATACTGTCGCAAATTTTAATTACGCCAGGGATTGCCTTTTCTATAGAAAATTATTCAAAAAATAATTTTCTACTGTCGCAAATTTTAAGTGCGCCAGGGATTGCCTTTTCTATAGTAAATTATTCAAAAAATAATTTTTTACTATCGCAAATTTTAATTACGCCAGGGATTGCCTTTTCTATAGTAAATTATTCAAAAAATAAATTTATACTGTCGCAAATTTCAAATCCGCCAGGGATTGCCTTTTCTATAGTAAATTTTGCAAAAAATAATTTTCTACTGTCGCAAATTTCAATTACGCCAGGGATTGCCTTTTCTATAGTAAATTTCTCACAAATTAATTTTTTACTGTCGCAAATTTTAATTGCGCCAGGGATTGCCTTTTCTATAGTAAATTATTCAAAAAGTAATTTTATACTGTCGCAAATTTTAATTACGCCAGGGATTGCCTTTTCTATAGTAAATTATTCAAAAAATTATTTTCTACTGTCGCAAATTTTAAGTGCGCCAGGGATTGCCTTTTCTATAGTAAATTATTCAAAAAATAATTTTTTACTGTCGCAAATTTTAATTACGCCAGGGATTGCCTTTTCTATAGTAAATTATTCAAAAAATAATTTTTTACTGTCGCAAATTTTAAATATCCCAGGGATTGCCTTTTCTATAGTAAATTTCTCACAAATTAATTTCTTACTGTCGCAAATTTTAATTACGCCAGGGATTGCCTTTTCTATAGTAAATTATTCAAAAAATAATTTTTTACTGTCGCAAATTTCAAATCCGCCAGGGATTGCCTTTTCTATAGTAAATTATTCAAAAAATAATTTTTTACTATCGCAAGTTTTAATTACGACAGGGATTGCCTTTTCTATAGTAAATTATTCAAAAAATAATTTTATACTGTCGCAAATTTTAATTACGCCAGGGATTGCCTTTTCTATAGTAAATTATTCAAAAAATAATTTTCTACTGTCGCAAATTTTAAATATCCCAGGGATTGCCTGTTCTATAGTAAATTTCTCACAAATTAATTTTTTACTGTCGCAAATTTTAAATACGCCAGGGATTGCCTTATCTATAGTAAATTATTCAAAAAATAATTTTTTACTGTCGCAAATTTTAATTACGCCAGGGATTGCCTTTTCTATAGTGAATTATTCAAAAAATAATTTTCTACTGTCGCAAATTTTAATTGCGCCAGGGATTGCCTTTTCTATAGTAAATTATTCAAAAAATTATTTTCAACTGTCGCAAATTTTAATTACGCCTTTTCTATAGTAAATTATTCAAAAAATAATTTTTTACTGTCGCAAATTTTAAATATCCCAGGGATTGCCTTTTCTATAGTAAATTATTCAAAAAATAATTTTTTACTGTCGCAAATTTCAAATCCGCCAGGGATTGCCTTTTCTACAGTAAATTTTGCAAAAAATAATTTTTTACTGTTGCAAATTTTAAATACGCCAGGGATTGCCTTTTCTATAGTAAATTATTCAAAAAATAATTTTTTACTGTCGCAAATTTTAATTACGCCAGGGATTGCCTTTTCTATAGTAAATTATTCAAAAAATAATTTTCTACTGGCGTAAATTTTAATTACGCCAGGGATTGCCTTTTCTATAGTAAATTTTGCAAAAGAATAATTTTCTACTGTCGCAAGTTTTAATTACGCCAGGGATTGCCTTTCTATAGTAAATTATTCAAAAAATAATTTTCTACTGTCGCAAATTTTAATTACGCCAGGGATTGCCTTTTCTATAGTAAATTATTCAAAAAATAATTTTATACTATCGCAAATTTTAATTACGCCAGGGATTGCCTTTTCTATAGAAAATTATTCAAAAAATAATTTTCTACTGTCGCAAATTTTAAGTGCGCCAGGGATTGCCTTTTCTATAGTAAATTATTCAAAAAATAATTTTTTACTATCGCAAATTTTAATTACGCCAGGGATTGCCTTTTCTATAGTAAATTATTCAAAAAATAATTTTATACTGTCGCAAATTTCAAATCCGCCAGGGATTGCCTTTTCTATAGTAAATTTTGCAAAAAATAATTTTCTACTGTCGCAAATTTTAATTACGCCAGGGATTGCCTTTTCTATAGTAAATTTCTCACAAATTAATTTTTTACTGTCGCAAATTTTAATTGCGCCAGGGATTGCCTTTTCTATAGTAAATTATTCAAAAATTAATTTTATACTCTCGCAAATTTTAATTACGCCAGGGATTGCCTTTTCTATAGTAAATTATTCAAAAAATAATTTTCTACTGTCGCAAATTTTAAGTGCGCCAGGGATTGCCTTTTCTATAGTAAATTATTCAAAAAATAATTTTTTACTGTCGCAAATTTTAATTACGCCAGGGATTGCCTTTTCTATAGTAAATTATTCAAAAAATAATTTTTTACTGTCGCAAATTTTAAATATCCCAGGGATTGCCTTTTCTATAGTAAATTTCTCACAAATTAATTTCTTACTGTCGCAAATTTTAATTACGCCAGGGATTGCCTTTTCTATAGTAAATTATTCAAGAAATAATTTTTTACTGTCGCAAATTTCAAATCCGCCAGGGATTGCCTTTTCTATAGTAAATTATTCAAAAAATAATTTTTTACTATCGCAAGTTTTAATTACGCCAGGGATTGCCTTTTCTATAGTAAATTATTCAAAAAATAATTTTATACTGTCGCAAATTTTAATTACGCCAGGGATTGCCTTTTCTATAGTAAATTATTCAAAAAATAATTTTCTACTGTCGCAAATTTTAAATATCCCAGGGATTGCCTGTTCTATAGTAAATTTCTCACAAATTAATTTTTTACTGTCGCAAATTTTAAATACGCCAGGGATTGCCTTATATATAGTAAATTATTCAAAAAATAATTTTTTACTGTCGCAAATTTTAATTACGCCAGGGATTGCCTTTTCTATAGTAAATTATTCAAAAAATAATTTTCTACTGTCGCAAACTTTAATTGCGCCAGGGATTGCCTTTTCTATAGTAAATTATTCAAAAAATAATTTTCAACTGTCGCAAATTTTAATTACGCCTTTTCTATAGTAAATTATTCAAAAAATAATTTTTTACTGTCGCAAATTTTAAATATCCCAGGGATTGCCTTTTCTATAGTAAATTATTCAAAAAATAATTTTTTACTGTCGCAAATTTCAAATCCGCCAGGGATTGCCTTTTCTACAGTAAATTTTGCAAAAAATAATTTTTTACTGTTGCAAATTTTAAATACGCCAGGGATTGCCTTTTCTATAGTAAATTATTCAAAAAATAATTTTTTACTGTCGCAAATTTTAATTACGCCAGGGATTGCCTTTTCTATAGTAAATTATTCAAAAAATAATTTTCTACTGTCGTAAATTTTAATTACGCCAGGGATTGCCTTTTCTATAGTAAATTATTCAAAAAATAATTTTTTACTGTCGCAAGTTTTAATTGCGCCAGGGATTGCCTTTTCTATAGTAAATTATTCAAAAAATAATTGTATACTGTCGTAAATTTTAATTACGCCAGGGATTGCCTTTTCTATAGTAAATTATTCAAAAAATAATTTTCAACTGTCGCAAATTTTAATTACGCCAGGGATTGCCTTTTCTATAGTAAATTTTGCAAAAAAATAATTTTTTACTGTCGCAAATTTTAATTACGCCAAGGATTGCCTTTTCTATAGTAAATTATTCAAAAAATAATTTTCAACTGTCGCAAGTTTTAATTACGCCAGGGATTGCCTTTTCTATAGTAAATTATTCAAAAAATAATTTTATACTGTCGCAAGTTTTAAGTGCGCCAGGGATTGCCTTTTCTATAGTAAATTATTCAAAAAATAATTTTCTACTGTCGCAAATTTTAATTACGCCAGGGATTGCCTTTTCTATAGTAAATTATTCAAAAAATAATTTTCTACTGTCGCAAATTTTAAATATCCCAGGGATTGTCTTTTCTATAGTAAATTTCTCACAAATTAATTTTTTACTGTCGCAAATTTTAAATACGCCAGGGATTGCCTTTTCTAAAGTAAATTATTCAAAAAATAATTTTTTACTGTCGCAAATTTTAATTACGCCAGGGATTGCCTTTTCTATAGTAAATTATTCAAAAAATAATTTTCTACTGTCGCAAATTTTAATTGCGCCAGGGATTGCCTTTTCTATAGTAAATTTTTCAAAAAATAATTTTCAACTGTCGCAAATTTTAATTACGCCAGGGATTGCCTTTTCTATAGTAAATTATTCAAAAAATAATTTTTTACTGTCGCAAATTTTAAATATCCCAGGGATTGCCTTTTCTATAGTAAATTATTCAAAAAATAATTTTCTACTGTCGCAAATTTTAAATATCCCAGGGATTGCCTTTTCTATAGTAAATTTCTCACAAATTAATTTTTTACTGTCGCAAATTTTAAATACGCCAGGGATTGCCCTTTCTATAGTAAATTATTCAAAAAATAATTTTTTACTGTCGCAAATTTTAATTAGGCCAGGGATTGCCTTTTCTATAGTAAATTATTCAAAAAATAATTTTCTACTGTCGCAAGTTTTAATTACGCCAGGGATTGCCTTTTCTATAGTAAATTATTCAAAAAATAATTTTTTACTGTCGCAAATTTTAATTACGCCAGGGATTGCCTTTTCTATAGTAAATTATTCAAAAAATAATTTTTTACTGTCGCAAATTTTAATTACGCCAGGGATTGCCTTTTCTATAGTAAATTATTCAAAAAATAATTTTCAACTGTCGCAAATTTTAATTACGCCAGGGATTGCCTTTTCTATAGTAAATTTTGCAAAAAAATAATTTTTTACTGTCGCAAATTTTAATTACGCCAGGGATTGCCTTTTCTATAGTAAATTTCTCACAAATTAATTTCTTACTGTCGCAAGTTTTAATTGCGCCAGGGATTGCCTTTTCTACAGTAAATTTTGCAAAAAATAATTTTTTACTGTCGCAAATTTCAATTGCGCCAGGGATTGCCTTTTCTATAGTAAATTATTCAAAAAATAATTTTATACTGTCGCAAATTTTAATTACGCCAGGGATTGCCTTTTCTATAGTAAATTATTCAAAAAATAATTTTTTACTGTCGCAAATTTTAATTACGCCAGGGATTGCCTTTTCTATAGTAAATTATTCAAAAAATAATTTTCAACTGTCGCAAATTTTAATTACGCCAGGGATTGCCTTTTTTATAGTAAATTATTCAAAAAATAATTTTCTACTGTCGCAAATTTTAAATATCCCAGGGATTGCCTTTTCTATAGTAAATTATTCAAAAAATAATTTTATACTGTCGCAAATTTTAATTACGCCAGGGATTGCATTTTCTATAGTAAATTTTGCAAAAAAATAATTTTTTACTGTCGCAAATTTTAAGTGCGCCAGGGATTCTATAGTAAATTATTCAAAAAATAATTTTCAACTGTCGCAAATTTTAATTACGCCAGGGATTGCCTTTTCTATAGTAAATTATTCAAAAAATAATTTTTTACTGTCGCAAATTTTAATTACGCCAGGGATTGCCTTTTCTATAGTAAATTATTCAAAAAATAATTTTTTACTGTCGCAAATTTTAATTACGCCAGGGATTGCCTTTTCTATAGTAAATTAGTCAAAAAATAATTTTCAACTGTCGCAAATTTTAATTACGCCAGGGATTGCCTTTTCTATAGTAAATTATTCAAAAAATTATTTTATACTGTCGCAAATTTTAATTACGCCAGGGATTGCCTTTTCTATAGTAAATTATTCAAAAAATAATTTTCAACTGTCGCAAATTTTAATTACGCCAGGGATTGCCTTTTCTATAGTAAATTATTCAAAAAATAATTTTCTACTGTCGCAAATTTTAATTGCGCCAGGGATTGCCTTTTCTATAGTAAATTATTCAAAAAATAATTTTATACTGTCGCAAATTTTAATTACGCCAGGGATTGCCTTTTCTATAGTAAATTATTCAAAAAATAATTTTCAACTGTCGCAAATTTTAATTACGCCAGGGATTGCCTTTTCTATAGTAAATTATTCAAAAAATAATTTTATCCTGTCGCAAATTTTAATTACGCCAGGGATTGCCTTTTCTATAGTAAATTATTCAAAAAATAATTTTATACTGTCCTTTTCTATAGTAAATTATTCAAAAAGTAATTTTCTACTGTCGCAAATTTTAAATATCCCAGGGATTGCCTTTTCTATAGTAAATTTCTCACAAATTAATTTTTTACTGTCGCAAATTTTAAATACGCCAGGGATTGCCTTTTCTATAGTAAATTATTCAAAAAATAATTTTTTACTGTCGCAAATTTTAATTACGCCAGGGATTGCCTTTTCTATAGTAAATTATTCAAAAAATAATTTTCTACTGTCGCAAGTTTTAATTACGCCAGGGATTGCCTTTTCTATAGTAAATTATTCAAAAAATAATTTTTTACTCTCGCAAATTTTAATTACGCCAGGGATTGCCTTTTCTATAGTAAATTATTCAAAAAATAATTTTTTACTGTCGCAAATTTTAATTACGCCAGGGATTGCCTTTTCTATAGTAAATTATTCAAAAAATAATTTTCTACTGTCGCAAGTTTTAATTACGCCAGGGATTGCCTTTTCTATAGTAAATTATTCAAAAAATAATTTTCTACTGTCGCAAATTTTAATTACGCCAGGGATTGCCTTTTCTATAGTAAATTATTCAAAAAATAATTTTATACTATCGCAAATTTTAATTACGCCAGGGATTGCCTTTTCTATAGAAAATTATTCAAAAAATAATTTTCTACTGTCGCAAATTTTAAGTGCGCCAGGGATTGCCTTTTCTATAGTAAATTATTCAAAAAATAATTTTTTACTATCGCAAATTTTAATTACGCCAGGGATTGCCTTTTCTATAGTAAATTATTCAAAAAATAATTTTATACTGTCGCAAATTTCAAATCCGCCAGGGATTGCCTTTTCTATAGTAAATTTTGCAAAAAATAATTTTCTACTGTCGCAAATTTTAATTACGCCAGGGATTGCCTTTTCTATAGTAAATTTCTCACAAATTAATTTTTTACTGTCGCAAATTTTAATTGCGCCAGGGATTGCCTTTTCTATAGTAAATTATTCAAAAAGTAATTTTATACTCTCGCAAATTTTAATTACGCCAGGGATTGCCTTTTCTATAGTAAATTATTCAAAAAATAATTTTCTACTGTCGCAAATTTTAAGTGCGCCAGGGATTGCCTTTTCTATAGTAAATTATTCAAAAAATAATTTTTTACTGTCGCAAATTTTAATTACGCCAGGGATTGCCTTTTCTATAGTAAATTATTCAAAAAATAATTTTTTACTGTCGCAAATTTTAAATATCCCAGGGATTGCCTTTTCTATAGTAAATTTCTCACAAATTAATTTCTTACTGTCGCAAATTTTAATTACGCCAGGGATTGCCTTTTCTATAGTAAATTATTCAAGAAATAATTTTTTACTGTCGCAAATTTCAAATCCGCCAGGGATTGCCTTTTCTATAGTAAATTATTCAAAAAATAATTTTTTACTATCGCAAGTTTTAATTACGCCAGGGATTGCCTTTTCTATAGTAAATTATTCAAAAAATAATTTTATACTGTCGCAAATTTTAATTACGCCAGGGATTGCCTTTTCTATAGTAAATTATTCAAAAAATAATTTTCTACTGTCGCAAATTTTAAATATCCCAGGGATTGCCTGTTCTATAGTAAATTTCTCACAAATTAATTTTTTACTGTCGCAAATTTTAAATACGCCAGGGATTGCCTTATATATAGTAAATTATTCAAAAAATAATTTTTTACTGTCGCAAATTTTAATTACGCCAGGGATTGCCTTTTCTATAGTAAATTATTCAAAAAATAATTTTCTACTGTCGCAAACTTTAATTGCGCCAGGGATTGCCTTTTCTATAGTAAATTATTCAAAAAATAATTTTCAACTGTCGCAAATTTTAATTACGCCTTTTCTATAGTAAATTATTCAAAAAATAATTTTTTACTGTCGCAAATTTTAAATATCCCAGGGATTGCCTTTTCTATAGTAAATTATTCAAAAAATAATTTTTTACTGTCGCAAATTTCAAATCCGCCAGGGATTGCCTTTTCTACAGTAAATTTTGCAAAAAATAATTTTTTACTGTTGCAAATTTTAAATACGCCAGGGATTGCCTTTTCTATAGTAAATTATTCAAAAAATAATTTTTTACTGTCGCAAATTTTAATTACGCCAGGGATTGCCTTTTCTATAGTAAATTATTCAAAAAATAATTTTCTACTGTCGTAAATTTTAATTACGCCAGGGATTGCCTTTTCTATAGTAAATTATTCAAAAAATAATTTTTTACTGTCGCAAGTTTTAATTGCGCCAGGGATTGCCTTTTCTATAGTAAATTATTCAAAAAATAATTGTATACTGTCGTAAATTTTAATTACGCCAGGGATTGCCTTTTCTATAGTAAATTATTCAAAAAATAATTTTCAACTGTCGCAAATTTTAATTACGCCAGGGATTGCCTTTTCTATAGTAAATTTTGCAAAAAAATAATTTTTTACTGTCGCAAATTTTAATTACGCCAAGGATTGCCTTTTCTATAGTAAATTATTCAAAAAATAATTTTCAACTGTCGCAAGTTTTAATTACGCCAGGGATTGCCTTTTCTATAGTAAATTATTCAAAAAATAATTTTATACTGTCGCAAGTTTTAAGTGCGCCAGGGATTGCCTTTTCTATAGTAAATTATTCAAAAAATAATTTTCTACTGTCGCAAATTTTAATTACGCCAGGGATTGCCTTTTCTATAGTAAATTATTCAAAAAATAATTTTCTACTGTCGCAAATTTTAAATATCCCAGGGATTGTCTTTTCTATAGTAAATTTCTCACAAATTAATTTTTTACTGTCGCAAATTTTAAATACGCCAGGGATTGCCTTTTCTAAAGTAAATTATTCAAAAAATAATTTTTTACTGTCGCAAATTTTAATTACGCCAGGGATTGCCTTTTCTATAGTAAATTATTCAAAAAATAATTTTCTACTGTCGCAAATTTTAATTGCGCCAGGGATTGCCTTTTCTATAGTAAATTTTTCAAAAAATAATTTTCAACTGTCGCAAATTTTAATTACGCCAGGGATTGCCTTTTCTATAGTAAATTATTCAAAAAATAATTTTTTACTGTCGCAAATTTTAAATATCCCAGGGATTGCCTTTTCTATAGTAAATTATTCAAAAAATAATTTTCTACTGTCGCAAATTTTAAATATCCCAGGGATTGCCTTTTCTATAGTAAATTTCTCACAAATTAATTTTTTACTGTCGCAAATTTTAAATACGCCAGGGATTGCCCTTTCTATAGTAAATTATTCAAAAAATAATTTTTTACTGTCGCAAATTTTAATTAGGCCAGGGATTGCCTTTTCTATAGTAAATTATTCAAAAAATAATTTTCTACTGTCGCAAGTTTTAATTACGCCAGGGATTGCCTTTTCTATAGTAAATTATTCAAAAAATAATTTTTTACTGTCGCAAATTTTAATTACGCCAGGGATTGCCTTTTCTATAGTAAATTATTCAAAAAATAATTTTTTACTGTCGCAAATTTTAATTACGCCAGGGATTGCCTTTTCTATAGTAAATTATTCAAAAAATAATTTTCAACTGTCGCAAATTTTAATTACGCCAGGGATTGCCTTTTCTATAGTAAATTTTGCAAAAAAATAATTTTTTACTGTCGCAAATTTTAATTACGCCAGGGATTGCCTTTTCTATAGTAAATTTCTCACAAATTAATTTCTTACTGTCGCAAGTTTTAATTGCGCCAGGGATTGCCTTTTCTACAGTAAATTTTGCAAAAAATAATTTTTTACTGTCGCAAATTTCAATTGCGCCAGGGATTGCCTTTTCTATAGTAAATTATTCAAAAAATAATTTTATACTGTCGCAAATTTTAATTACGCCAGGGATTGCCTTTTCTATAGTAAATTATTCAAAAAATAATTTTTTACTGTCGCAAATTTTAATTACGCCAGGGATTGCCTTTTCTATAGTAAATTATTCAAAAAATAATTTTCAACTGTCGCAAATTTTAATTACGCCAGGGATTGCCTTTTTTATAGTAAATTATTCAAAAAATAATTTTCTACTGTCGCAAATTTTAAATATCCCAGGGATTGCCTTTTCTATAGTAAATTATTCAAAAAATAATTTTATACTGTCGGAAATTTTAATTACGCCAGGGATTGCATTTTCTATAGTAAATTTTGCAAAAAAATAATTTTTTACTGTCGCAAATTTTAAGTGCGCCAGGGATTCTATAGTAAATTATTCAAAAAATAATTTTCAACTGTCGCAAATTTTAATTACGCCAGGGATTGCCTTTTCTATAGTAAATTATTCAAAAAATAATTTTTTACTGTCGCAAATTTTAATTACGCCAGGGATTGCCTTTTCTATAGTAAATTATTCAAAAAATAATTTTTTACTGTCGCAAATTTTAATTACGCCAGGGATTGCCTTTTCTATAGTAAATTAGTCAAAAAATAATTTTCAACTGTCGCAAATTTTAATTACGCCAGGGATTGCCTTTTCTATAGTAAATTATTCAAAAAATTATTTTATACTGTCGCAAATTTTAATTACGCCAGGGATTGCCTTTTCTATAGTAAATTATTCAAAAAATAATTTTCAACTGTCGCAAATTTTAATTACGCCAGGGATTGCCTTTTCTATAGTAAATTATTCAAAAAATAATTTTCTACTGTCGCAAATTTTAATTGCGCCAGGGATTGCCTTTTCTATAGTAAATTATTCAAAAAATAATTTTATACTGTCGCAAATTTTAATTACGCCAGGGATTGCCTTTTCTATAGTAAATTATTCAAAAAATAATTTTCAACTGTCGCAAATTTTAATTACGCCAGGGATTGCCTTTTCTATAGTAAATTATTCAAAAAATAATTTTATCCTGTCGCAAATTTTAATTACGCCAGGGATTGCCTTTTCTATAGTAAATTATTCAAAAAATAATTTTATACTGTCCTTTTCTATAGTAAATTATTCAAAAAGTAATTTTCTACTGTCGCAAATTTTAAATATCCCAGGGATTGCCTTTTCTATAGTAAATTTCTCACAAATTAATTTTTTACTGTCGCAAATTTTAAATACGCCAGGGATTGCCTTTTCTATAGTAAATTATTCAAAAAATAATTTTTTACTGTCGCAAATTTTAATTACGCCAGGGATTGCCTTTTCTATAGTAAATTATTCAAAAAATAATTTTCTACTGTCGCAAGTTTTAATTACGCCAGGGATTGCCTTTTCTATAGTAAATTATTCAAAAAATAATTTTTTACTCTCGCAAATTTTAATTACGCCAGGGATTGCCTTTTCTATAGTAAATTATTCAAAAAATAATTTTTTACTGTCGCAAATTTTAATTACGCCAGGGATTGCCTTTTCTATAGTAAATTATTCAAAAAATAATTTTCAACTGTCGCAAATTTTAATTACGCCAGGGATTGCCTTTTCTATAGTAAATTTTTGCAAAAAAATAATTTTTTACTGTCGCAAATTTTAATTACGCCAGGGATTGCCTTTTCTATAGTAAATTTCTCACAAATTAATTTCTTACTGTGGCAAGTTTTAATTGCGCCAGGGATTGCCTTTTCTACAGTAAATTTTGCAAAAAATAATTTTTTACTGTCGCAAATTTCAATTACGCCAGGATTGCCTTTTCTATAGTAAATTATTCAAAAAATAATTTTATACTGTCGCAAATTTTAATTACGCCAGGGATTGCCTTTTCTATAGTAAATTATTCAAAAAATAATTTTCAACTGTCGCAAATTTTAATTACGCCAGGGATTGCCTTTTCTATAGTAAATTATTCAAAAAATAATTTTTTACTCTCGCAAATTTTAATTACGCCAGGGATTGCCTTTTCTATAGTAAATTACTCAAAAATAATTTTTTACTGTTGCAAATTTTAATTTGCGCCAGGGATTGCCTTTTTATAGTAAATTATTCAAAAAATAATTTTATTCTGTCGCAAATTTTAATAACGCCAGGGATTGCCTTTTCTATAGTAAATTATTCAAAAAATAATTTCTTACTGTCGCAAATTTTAATTACGCCAGGGATTGCCTTTTCTATAGTAAATTATTCAAAAAATAATTTTATACTGTCGCAAATTTTAATTACGCCAGGGATTGCCTTTTCTATAGTAAATTATTCAAAAATAATTTTCTACTGTCGCAAATTTTAAGTGCGCCAGGGATTGCCTTTTCTATAGTAAATTATTCAAAAAATAATTTTCTACTGTCGCAAATTTTAAATATCCCAGGGATTGCCTTTTCTATAGTAAATTATTCAAAAAATAATTTTATACTGTCGCAAATTTTAATTACGCAGGGATTGCCTTTTCTATAGTAAATTATTCAAAAAATAATTTTTTACTGTCGCAAGTTTTAATTACGCCAGGGATTGCCTTTTCTATAGTAAATTATTCAAAAAATAATTTTTTACTGTCGCAAGTTTTAATTACGCCAGGGATTGCCTTTTCTATAGTAAATTATTCAAAAAATAATCTTATACTGTCGCAAATTTTAATTACGCCAGGGATTGCCTTTTCTATAGTAAATTATTCAAAAAATAATTTTATACTGTCACAAATTTTAATTACGCCAGGGATTGCCTTTTCTATAGTAAATTTTGCAAAAAAATAATTTTTACTGTCGCAAATTTTAATTACGCCAGGGATTGCCTTTTCTATAGTAAATTATTCAAAAAATAATTTTATACTGTCGCAAATTTCAAATCCGCCAGGGATTGCCTTTTCTATAGTAAATTTTGCAAAAAATAATTTTCTACTGTCGCAAATTTTAATTACGCCAGGGATTGCCTTTTCTATAGTAAATTTCTCACAAATTAATTTTTTACTGTCGCAAATTTTAATTGCGCCAGGGATTGCCTTTTCTATAGTAAATTATTCAAAAAGTAATTTTATACTCTCGCAAATTTTAATTACGCCAGGGATTGCCTTTTCTATAGTAAATTATTCAAAAAATAATTTTCTACTGTCGCAAATTTTAAGTGCGCCAGGGATTGCCTTTTCTATAGTAAATTATTCAAAAAATAATTTTTTACTGTCGCAAATTTTAATTACGCCAGGGATTGCCTTTTCTATAGTAAATTATTCAAAAAATAATTTTTTACTGTCGCAAATTTTAAATATCCCAGGGATTGCCTTTTCTATAGTAAATTATTCAAAAAATAATTTTATACTGTCGCAAATTTTAATTACGCCAGGGATTGCCTTTTCTATAGTAAATTATTCAAAAAATAATTTTTTACTATCGCAAATTTTAATTACGCCAGGGATTGCCTTTTTCTATAGTAAATTATTCAAAAAATAATTTTATACTGTCGCAAATTTCAAATCCGCCAGGGATTGCCCTTTTCTATAGCAAATTTTGCAAAAAATAATTTTCTACTGTCGCAAATTTTAATTACGCCAGGGATTGCCTTTTCTATAGTAAATTTCTCACAAATTAATTTTTTACTGTCGCAAATTTTAATTGCGCCAGGGATTGCCTTTTTCTATAGTAAATTATTCAAAAAAGTAATTTTATACTCTCGCAAATTTTAATTACGCCAGGGATTGCCTTTTCTATAGTAAATTATTCAAAAAATAATTTTCTACTGTCGCAAATTTTAAGTGCGCCAGGGATTGCCTTTTCTATAGTAAATTATTCAAAAAATAATTTTTTTACTGTCGCAAATTTTAATTACGCCAGGGATTGCCTTTTCTATAGTAAATTATTCAAAAAATAATTTTTTACTGTCGCAAATTTTAAATATCCCAGGGATTGCCTTTTCTATAGTAAATTTCTCACAAATTAATTTCTTACTGTCGCAAATTTTAATTACGCCAGGGATTGCCTTTTCTATAGTAAATTATTCAAGAAATAATTTTTTACTGTCGCAAATTTCAAATCCGCCAGGGATTGCCTTTTCTATAGTAAATTATTCAAAAAATAATTTTTTACTATCGCAAGTTTTAATTACGCCAGGGATTGCCTTTTCTATAGTAAATTATTCAAAAAATAATTTTATACTGTCGCAAATTTTAATTACGCCAGGGATTGCCTTTTCTATAGTAAATTATTCAAAAAATAATTTTCTACTGTCGCAAATTTTAAATATCCCAGGGATTGCCTGTTCTATAGTAAATTTCTCACAAATTAATTTTTTACTGTCGCAAATTTTAAATACGCCAGGGATTGCCTTATATATAGTAAATTATTCAAAAAAATAATTTTTTACTGTCGCAAATTTTAATTACGCCAGGGATTGCCTTTTCTATAGTAAATTATTCAAAAAATAATTTTCTACTGTCGCAAACTTTAATTGCGCCAGGGATTGCCTTTTCTATAGTAAATTATTCAAAAAATAATTTTCAACTGTCGCAAATTTTAATTACGCCTTTTCTATAGTAAATTATTCAAAAAATAATTTTTTACTGTCGCAAATTTTAAATATCCCAGGGATTGCCTTTTCTATAGTAAATTATTCAAAAAATAATTTTTTACTGTCGCAAATTTCAAATCCGCCAGGGATTGCCTTTTCTACAGTAAATTTTGCAAAAAATAATTTTTTACTGTTGCAAATTTTAAATACGCCAGGGATTGCCTTTTCTATAGTAAATTATTCAAAAAATAATTTTTTACTTGTCGCAAATTTTAATTACGCCAGGGATTGCCTTTTCTATAGTAAATTATTCAAAAAATAATTTTCTACTGTCGTAAATTTTAATTACGCCAGGGATTGCCTTTTCTATAGTAAATTATTCAAAAAATAATTTTTTACTGTCGCAAGTTTTAATTGCGCCAGGGATTGCCTTTTCTATAGTAAATTATTCAAAAAATAATTGTATACTGTCGTAAATTTTAATTACGCCAGGGATTGCCTTTTCTATAGTAAATTATTCAAAAAATAATTTTCAACTGTCGCAAATTTTAATTACGCCAGGGATTGCCTTTTCTATAGTAAATTTTGCAAAAAAATAATTTTTTACTGTCGCAAATTTTAATTACGCCAAGGATTGCCTTTTCTATAGTAAATTATTCAAAAAATAATTTTCAACTGTCGCAAGTTTTAATTACGCCAGGGATTGCCTTTTCTATAGTAAATTATTCAAAAAAATAATTTTATACTGTCGCAAGTTTTAAGTGCGCCAGGGATTGCCTTTTCTATAGTAAATTATTCAAAAAATAATTTTCTACTGTCGCAAATTTTAATTACGCCAGGGATTGCCTTTTCTATAGTAAATTATTCAAAAAATAATTTTCTACTGTCGCAAATTTTAAATATCCCAGGGATTGTCTTTTCTATAGTAAATTTCTCACAAATTAATTTTTTACTGTCGCAAATTTTAAATACGCCAGGGATTGCCTTTTCTAAAGTAAATTATTCAAAAAATAATTTTTTACTGTCGCAAATTTTAATTACGCAGGGATTGCCTTTTCTATAGTAAATTATTCAAAAAATAATTTTCTACTGTCGCAAATTTTAATTGCGCCAGGGATTGCCTTTTCTATAGTAAATTTTTCAAAAAATAATTTTCAACTGTCGCAAATTTTAATTACGCCAGGGATTGCCTTTTCTATAGTAAATTATTCAAAAAATAATTTTTTACTGTCGCAAATTTTAAATATCCCAGGGATTGCCTTTTCTATAGTAAATTATTCAAAAATAATTTTCTACTGTCGCAAATTTTAAATATCCCAGGGATTGCCTTTTCTATAGTAAAATTTCTCACAAATTAATTTTTTACTGTCGCAAATTTTAAATACGCCAGGGATTGCCCTTTCTATAGTAAATTATTCAAAAAATAATTTTTTACTGTCGCAAATTTTAATTAGGCCAGGGATTGCCTTTTCTATAGTAAATTATTCAAAAAATAATTTTCTACTGTCGCAAGTTTTAATTACGCCAGGGATTGCCTTTTCTATAGTAAATTATTCAAAAAATAATTTTTTACTGTCGCAAATTTTAATTACGCCAGGGATTGCCTTTTCTATAGTAAATTATTCAAAAAATAATTTTTTACTGTCGCAAATTTTAATTACGCCAGGGATTGCCTTTTCTATAGTAAATTATTCAAAAAATAATTTTCAACTGTCGCAAATTTTAATTACGCCAGGGATTGCCTTTTCTATAGTAAATTTTGCAAAAAAATAATTTTTTACTGTCGCAAATTTTAATTACGCCAGGGATTGCCTTTTCTATAGTAAATTTCTCACAAATTAATTTCTTACTGTCGCAAGTTTTAATTGCGCCAGGGATTGCCTTTTCTACAGTAAATTTTGCAAAAATAATTTTTTACTGTCGCAAATTTCAATTGCGCCAGGGATTGCCTTTTCTATAGTAAATTATTCAAAAAATAATTTTATACTGTCGCAAATTTTAATTACGCCAGGGATTGCCTTTTCTATAGTAAAATTATTCAAAAAATAATTTTTTACTGTCGCAAATTTTAATTACGCCAGGGATTGCCTTTTCTATAGTAAATTATTCAAAAAATAATTTTCAACTGTCGCAAATTTTAATTACGCCAGGGATTGCCTTTTTTATAGTAAATTATTCAAAAAATAATTTTCTACTGTCGCAAATTTTAAATATCCCAGGGATTGCCTTTTCTATAGTAAATTATTCAAAAAATAATTTTATACTGTCGCAAATTTTAATTACGCCAGGGATTGCATTTTCTATAGTAAATTTTGCAAAAAAATAATTTTTTACTGTCGCAAATTTTAAGTGCGCCAGGGATTCTATAGTAAATTATTCAAAAAATAATTTTCAACTGTCGCAAATTTTAATTACGCCAGGGATTGCCTTTTCTATAGTAAATTATTCAAAAAATAATTTTTTACTGTCGCAAATTTTAATTACGCCAGGGATTGCCTTTTCTATAGTAAATTATTCAAAAAATAATTTTTTACTGTCGCAAATTTTAATTACGCCAGGGATTGCCTTTTCTATAGTAAATTATTCAAAAAATAATTTTCAACTGTCGCAAATTTTAATTACGCCAGGGATTGCCTTTTCTATAGTAAATTATTCAAAAAATTATTTTATACTGTCGCAAATTTTAATTACGCCAGGGATTGCCTTTTCTATAGTAAATTATTCAAAAAATAATTTTCAACTGTCGCAAATTTTAATTACGCCAGGGATTGCCTTTTCTATAGTAAATTATTCAAAAAATAATTTTCTACTGTCGCAAATTTTAATTGCGCCAGGGATTGCCTTTTCTATAGTAAATTATTCAAAAAATAATTTTATACTGTCGCAAATTTTAATTACGCCAGGGATTGCCTTTTCTATAGTAAATTATTCAAAAAATAATTTTCAACTGTCGCAAATTTTAATTACGCCAGGGATTGCCTTTTCTATAGTAAATTATTCAAAAAATAATTTTATCCTGTCGCAAATTTTAATTACGCCAGGGATTGCCTTTTCTATAGTAAATTATTCAAAAAATAATTTTATACTGTCCTTTTCTATAGTAAATTATTCAAAAAGTAATTTTCTACTGTCGCAAATTTTAAATATCCCAGGTGATTGCCTTTTCTATAGTAAATTTCTCACAAATTAATTTTTTACTGTCGCAAATTTTAAATACGCCAGGGATTGCCTTTTTCTATAGTAAATTATTCAAAAAATAATTTTTTACTGTCGCAAATTTTAATTACGCCAGGGATTGCCTTTTCTATAGTAAATTATTCAAAAAATAATTTTCTACTGTCGCAAGTTTTAATTACGCCAGGGATTGCCTTTTCTATAGTAAATTATTCAAAAAATAATTTTTTACTCTCGCAAATTTTAATTACGCCAGGGATTGCCTTTTCTATAGTAAATTTTGCAAAAAAATAATTTTTTACTGTCGCAAATTTTAATTACGCCAGGGATTGCCTTTTCTATAGTAAATTTCTCACAAATTAAATTTCTTACTGTCGCAAGTTTTAATTGCGCCAGGGATTGCCTTTTCTACAGTAAATTTTGCAAAAAATAATTTTTTACTGTCGCAAATTTCAATTACGCCAGGGATTGCCTTTTCTATAGTAAATTATTCAAAAAATAATTTTATACTGTCGCAAATTTTAATTACGCCAGGGATTGCCTTTTTCTATAGTAAATTATTCAAAAAATAATTTTCAACTGTCGCAAATTTTAATTACGCCAGGGATTGCCTTTTCTATAGTAAATTATTCAAAAAATAATTTTTTACTCTCGCAAATTTTAATTACGCCAGGGATTGCCTTTTCTATAGTAAATTACTCAAAAAATAATTTTTTACTGTTGCAAATTTTAATTGCGCCAGGGATTGCCTTTTTATAGTAAATTATTCAAAAATAATTTTATTCTGTCGCAAATTTTAATAACGCCAGGGATTGCCTTTTCTATAGTAAATTATTCAAAAAATAATTTTTTACTGTCGCAAATTTTAATTACGCCAGGGATTGCCTTTTCTATAGTAAATTATTCAAAAAATAATTTTATACTGTCGCAAATTTTAATTACGCCAGGGATTGCCTTTTCTATAGTAAATTATTCAAAAAATAATTTTCTACTGTCGCAAATTTTAAGTGCGCCAGGGATTGCCTTTTCTATAGTAAATTATTCAAAAAATAATTTTCAACTGTCGCAAATTTTAATTACGCCAGGGATTGCCTTTTCTATAGTAAATTATTCAAAAAATAATTTTATCCTGTCGCAAATTTTAATTACGCCAGGATTGCCTTTTCTATAGTAAATTATTCAAAAAATAATTTTATACTGTCCTTTTCTATAGTAAATTATTCAAAAAGTAATTTTCTACTGTCGCAAATTTTAAATATCCCAGGGATTGCCTTTTCTATAGTAAATTTCTCACGAAATTAATTTTTTACTGTCGCAAATTTTAAATACGCCAGGGATTGCCTTTTCTATAGTAAATTATTCAAAAAATAATTTTTTACTGTCGCAAATTTTAATTACGCCAGGGATTGCCTTTTCTATAGTAAATTATTCAAAAAATAATTTTCTACTGTCGCAAGTTTTAATTACGCCAGGGATTGCCTTTTCTATAGTAAATTATTCAAAAAATAATTTTTTACTCTCGCAAATTTTAATTACGCCAGGGATTGCCTTTTCTATAGTAAATTTTGCAAAAAAATAATTTTTTACTGTCGCAAATTTTAATTACGCCAGGGATTGCCTTTTCTATAGTAAATTTCTCACAAATTAATTTCTTACTGTCGCAAGTTTTAATTGCGCCAGGGATTGCCTTTTCTACAGTAAATTTTGCAAAAAATAATTTTTTACTGTCGCAAATTTCAATTACGCAGGGATTGCCTTTTCTATAGTAAATTATTCAAAAAATAATTTTATACTGTCGCAAATTTTAATTACGCCAGGGATTGCCTTTTCTATAGTAAATTATTCAAAAAATAATTTTCAACTGTCGCAAATTTTAATTACGCCAGGGATTGCCTTTTCTATAGTAAATTATTCAAAAAATAATTTTTTACTCTCGCAAATTTTAATTACGCCAGGGATTGCCTTTTCTATAGTAAATTTTGCAAAAAAATAATTTTTTACTGTCGCAAATTTTAATTACGCCAGGGATTGCCTTTTCTATAGTAAATTTCTCACAAATTAATTTCTTACTGTCGGCAAGTTTTAATTGCGCCAGGGATTGCCTTTTCTACAGTAAATTTTGCAAAAAATAATTTTTTACTGTCGCAAATTTCAATTACGCCAGGGATTGCCTTTTCTATAGTAAATTATTCAAAAAATAATTTTATACTGTCGCAAATTTTAATTACGCCAGGGATTGCCTTTTCTATAGTAAATTATTCAAAAAATAATTTTCAACTGTCGCAAATTTTAATTACGCCAGGGATTGCCTTTTCTATAGTAAATTATTCAAAAAATAATTTTTTACTCTCGCAAATTTTAATTACGCCAGGGATTGCCTTTTCTATAGTAAATTTTGCAAAAAAATAATTTTTTACTGTCGCAAATTTTAATTACGCCAGGGATTGCCTTTTCTATAGTAAAATTTCTCACAAATTAATTTCTTACTGTCGCAAGTTTTAATTGCGCCAGGGATTGCCTTTTCTACAGTAAATTTTGCAAAAATAATTTTTTACTGTCGCAAATTTCAATTACGCCAGGGATTGCCTCTATAGTAAATTATTCAAAAAATAATTTTATACTGTCGCAAATTTTAATTACGCCAGGGATTGCCTTTTCTATAGTAAATTATTCAAAAAATAATTTTCAACTGTCGCAAATTTTAATTACGCCAGGGATTGCCTTTTCTATAGTAAATTATTCAAAAAATAATTTTTTACTCTCGCAAATTTTAATTACGCCAGGGATTGCCTTTTCTATAGTAAATTACTCAAAAAATAATTTTTTACTGTTGCAAATTTTAATTGCGCCAGGGATTGCCTTTTTATAGTAAATTATTCAAAAAATAATTTTATTCTGTCGCAAATTTTAATAACGCCAGGGATTGCCTTTTCTATAGTAAATTATTCAAAAAATAATTTTTTACTGTCGCAAATTTTAATTACGCCAGGGATTGCCTTTTCTATAGTAAATTATTCAAAAAATAATTTTATACTGTCGCAAATTTTAATTACGCCAGGGATTGCCTTTTCTATAGTAAATTATTCAAAAAATAATTTTCTACTGTCGCAAATTTTAAGTGCGCCAGGGATTGCCTTTTCTATAGTAAATTATTCAAAAAATAATTTTCAACTGTCGCAAATTTTAATTACGCCAGGGATTGCCTTTTCTATAGTAAATTATTCAAAAAATAATTTTATCCTGTCGCAAATTTTAATTACGCCAGGGATTGCCTTTTCTATAGTAAATTATTCAAAAAATAATTTTATACTGTCCTTTTCTATAGTAAATTATTCAAAAAGTAATTTTCTACTGTCGCAAATTTTAAATATCCCAGGGATTGCCTTTTCTATAGTAAATTTCTCACAAATTAATTTTTTACTGTCGCAAATTTTAAATACGCCAGGGATTGCCTTTTCTATAGTAAATTATTCAAAAAATAATTTTTTACTGTCGCAAATTTTAATTACGCCAGGGATTGCCTTTTCTATAGTAAATTATTCAAAAAATAATTTTCTACTGTCGCAAGTTTTAATTACGCCAGGGATTGCCTTTTCTATAGTAAATTATTCAAAAAATAATTTTTTACTCTCGCAAATTTTAATTACGCCAGGGATTGCCTTTTCTATAGTAAATTTTGCAAAAAAATAATTTTTTACTGTCGCAAATTTTAATTACGCCAGGGATTGCCTTTTCTATAGTAAATTTCTCACAAATTAATTTCTTACTGTCGCAAGTTTTAATTGCGCCAGGGATTGCCTTTTCTACAGTAAATTATTCAAAAAATAATTTTTTACTGTCGCAAATTTTAATTACGCCAGGGATTGCCTTTTCTATAGTAAATTATTCAAAAAATAATTTTCTACTGTCGCAAGTTTTAATTACGCCAGGGATTGCCTTTTCTATAGTAAATTATTCAAAAAATAATTTCTTACTCTCGCAAATTTTAATTACGCCAGGGATTGCCTTTTCTATAGTAAATTTTGCAAAAAAATAATTTTTTACTGTCGCAAATTTTAATTACGCCAGGGATTGCCTTTTCTATAGTAAATTTCTCACAAATTAATTTCTTACTGTCGCAAGTTTTAATTGCGCCAGGGATTGCCTTTTCTACAGTAAATTTTGCAAAAAATAATTTTTTACTGTCGCAAATTTCAATTA